>VWZI01015932.1:0-87095 GCA_013396835.1 Psilopogon haemacephalus | reverse complement strand
TGCACCCCTTGTATTTCTTGTTCTTTTTTTTTTTTTTTTTCTTAAGAGGCAAATGGCTACTTTGACCCCATTGCATTTGTGCTTGTCTCCCCGCTGGTTTGCTCTGACTATCTTGCTGCTTTTCCACCCATTTTCCCCTTCTGCTTTTATTCCATGGTTGATTGATGGGAGAGCTATGCTGAACACAAAGAAGATTGCTGTAAACACTGTCCTGGCAATAATATTTAAGCCAAAATGCACTGTAAAATCTGGAGTGTGTGTTGATTTGAGTGAAGCAGTGTATGGAATGCAGTGCTGATGTACACTTGTGTCCTTAATATGTAGGGAAATACTGGGAGTGATGTGGTGTAACCCCTGAGAGAAATAATTCAGATTTTAAGCTGCAAATCCTGTCCCTTTACTGGGTGAGACAGGCTGAACACAGGGTGGATTTTAAGTATCTGCTGACCCCATGTGCTACCATCAGCTGCAATAAGTCAACAGAAGAGCTTCTGCTGCTCTCATTTGATTTGGGAGATACAATTTAAAGCAGCATCAGAAGGTACAGATTAACCCTAAGCAGCGTACACTGGCCGGGTAAATACCTCTGGAGGGAATGTTTAAATCTGAAATGATTGACCTGACTGTGGATGGTCAAATATAGGTCTCCTTTGTTAAACAGGTTTTTACCTTGTTAACCTCAGCATGGCACTGAGCCCAAACCAATAAGCTCTTTGGAACGCTGGGTTTATTAGCTCAGGCTCTTCACTCTCCTAATGCGATTAGATGACTTCTAGTTCAGAGCTGGGGCACACTTGACCTGTGGAAGAGTTCGGTCAGCAAGAGGCAGCTAATGTCTCCTTGTGGCCTTTAAAAACTAGGAGAAGATGAACTTTCAGTCTCTTTGTTGCCTAAAGGAGCTCTTAGGCATTTGCAAGTGCTGAACTTTGAGGCGCCAGCATTTTGTGCTGGCTGGGATGCATTAGTGTGTTTGGAATCCTAGGGAAGGATGGGAATGACAGGAACACCAGCTTTGGGATTCCTCTCAGATTCTTGTTTGAGCTAAGTGCTGAGTTAATCGACCCTGCCTGACTGAGATGTTCCAGCAAATCCCCACAGCTCCCATCAGCTTGTAGCTTTCCAGGGTTATAGATAAAGTATCAGTTGGGGAGATACTGGGCTTGGATTTTATTGTCTTGAGTTCTGCCTATCTTTTGCTTGCCCCTTCTGAAGTCAGAATGCAAAACTCTAATGAAAATCAATGTTTTTATCCTTGTGCTTGCTTTGATATTAATGGGCCAAAGTCTTTGCTGTGTTCTTGGTGTAAATGCAGAGGTCCCATCAAACAGAACTATCAACACTGAGAAACACCACATTGAAGAGCAGACCCCTAATGAAGGATTTGTGGTGCATTTTCAGCCCTGCATGCAAAACTAAAGAAAGTAAATACAAGATGCCATAAAGATCTGCAGTTTTGTAGGTGAGAGGTAGGAATAATGTCCACTCCTAGATTTTTTCCCAAAGTATGTTGTTCTTAAGTGTTTCAGCACTCCTTACAGAGTTCAGAGGTGCAAGGAGACTGTGACTGGGACATGCTCACCCACATTCAAAAATACTGGGGGTGCTCTGGTTTGGCTTGAAAAGTCCAAGTTGCCTGTCCACATTAAAATGGAGCCAAAGCATCCCAGCTGTGCTGTCTAATGTGCAATCTGTAAATCCAAAAATAGCCAAGTCATCAAATCCTGTGATATTGCAGCAAATAGATGACAAAGGGGATATCTGATCATTGTATTGGGTTTAAGCTAGCTACCCCTGAGCCCAAAAGTCCAATATATACTCGGTTCGATTTGGAAGTAAAAAAGTTATAAAACTTTAACAATAAATAGGCGGTAAAGGCTTTTTTTACAGAAGGTGGGAGAAAAAGGGGAACCAAAATACAGGGTATGGGGGAATGAGGAGAAAATTATGGAGGGGCTAGGGAAAAGGGGAAGAAAGGGAACAAAATACACAAAATAGAAATACAACCCGTGGAAGGCAATTGAGTCCAAATGTTGAGATGGATGATTGTGATGTTGGATGATGAATGAAAAACTGGATGCAGGCTTTCTTTATGATGAAATGTAGTTAGTCAAGAGTTCCAAATAAAGTGGTGGTACTCCTCCACGTGTTGGCTGAGAGCACGTGGTGGTCTGGCAGCAGAGAGCAGCAGGAGTTGCTCAGGCAGTCAGAGCAGAAGGGAGAGAGAGAGAGGAGCCAAGATGTCTCCCCTTTTATAGCAAAGTCCTTAGAAGGAAGTGGGAGCGGCTAAGCATGACACCTGGAGAAAGGTCAGACCACCCCTTGGGAGGAGTCAGAGGGCTCCAGGTGAGGCTTAACCCTTTACGATCATGAACACCCATTTCTTGGTCTGAGATGGTAAAGGCAGCAAGAGAGAGATGAGTGGACTAGGTTTGTCTGCTACATCTCAGCAACCCCAAATTAATTTTCCCTGTGACAGCTGTAGAATCACTGGATAGTAGCCCTGGTGGCAGTAAGAGGTGAACCTAGCCTGCCATTCTGCTGTCCCATGCAGGAAGCTCTTCTGTAGGGAAGGAAAATGCTTCTGAAACTTTCATGGAATTGTGGAATCCTAGAATCATTTTGGTTGGAAACAATGGCCCTCAGCACCATATCTGTGTTTTGGAAACACCTTCAGGGATGAGGATTCAACCACCTCCCTGGGCAGCCTGTTTCAGCCTTTGAGAACCCTTTCAGTGAAGAAGTCTTTTCCAATATCCAAGCTAAACCTCCCCTGGTGCAACTTGAGGCTGTTTCCTCTAATCCTGTTGCTTAGGGAGGAGAGGCCAAACCCCCCACCTGGCTCCAACCTTCTTTCAGGCAGTTGGGAGACCTTCTGCCTCTCTACCTCAGCCTCCTCTTTTCCAGATTAATCCCCAGCTCTCTCATCTGCTCCTCATCAGATCTGTTCTCCAGACCATTCACAGCTTTGTTACCCTTTTCTGGACATGCTGCAGCACCTCAGTGTCCTCCTTGGAATGGGGGGCCCAAAACTGAACTCCAGGTGTGGTATTACCAGTGCCTAGTACGCGGAGCCAATCACTGACCTGGTCCTGCTCCTCACACTGTTGCTAAAGCAGGCTAGGATGCTGGTGGTCTTCTTGGCTGCTGACAATCGAATAGCTCTGTCACACGTACTACAAACCCTTGAGTTGGTGGCGTAAGTGCACGTGTCTGAACGCACACTTCACTATTGTCACAGGCTTCAATGCCACTGGCTTTAAAGTTTTTTTCCAGATGTGGTTGTCTTTCACAAGGGGGGCCCTACGGCAACCTGGCGTTGGCCAGAACTACCTCATGTTTGTCATATGTGGCTTGGATATGTAGGCTGTGGTTAAGCAATTGAAGAGGGTGATTCATGCTGTGCTTGCTTTGAACTGGTTCTGGCATGACACAGGATTTTGCTAGATGCTCTCTTGAGATCTTAGAAGGAGCAAATGGGATGAAATCTGCCAAGTCTCTTTCAGGGTTAGTGTACTCACTGTTCTTTAACTCTTGCATTTCAGACCTCATCTGCATCTGACAATGTGTTCTGCACTGAGTGTTCAAATTCCCTTTCATCAAAGAGGCTTTCTTTCAGAGATTTGGAAATAAAGCCAGAAATGTTGCCTGCTGTCTCTGAAGCCAGTGGGGGTTTATCTTCAGGAAGGACATGACAGATTCTCAGACACTTAGCAAGCCAGATGTTGCCACCTGCTATGTAAATGCACATCTAGGACAAGTTTAATGAATGTGATGCAAGCCCAGGAAATCCAAACCAATTCCTAATCAAATGCAGACAAGATGAAATTTTATGGTGTGTCTCAACCACTTCTTCAAATGTTGCAAGTTTTTCAGCTCAGGTTGTTGAGTGGTCTTGCAGGACACTTTGTTTTTCATTTAAAACAAACACACAGAATGTTGTTAGTCCTCATTGTTTAGGAGACTGCTCGACTAGAAGCCCAAGATGCTCAAGAATAGGGAGAGCTTGAAATTGCATTTTTAAAATGCTATGATTCAGGGAAGAGGAGGTCTGGCCTGGAGAGTTAGGTAGGAAGAAACTTAATGAAATATAACGAAGACGAGTGTAGAGTCTCGCATCTGGGATAGAAAAATCCCATGGACCAGTAGAGGCTCAGCATGAATATAAGGAAAAACTCTTTCACTGTCGGGGTGACAAATCACTGGATCAGGCTGTCCAGAGAGATTGTGGAGTCTCTTTCTCTGGAGGCATTCAAAACTGGTCTGGATGCATTCTTGTGTGACCTGCCCTAGGTGATCCTGTTCTGTTAGTGGGCTTGGACTCACTCTTTCAAGGTCCCTTCCACAGTCTGTGAGAACTCTTACATGTTATTTCACATGGTTTCTCTTTCTGATGCCTTGGACTTCTTGATCTTGCTTGTTCAAGGTGCGTGGGAGGTAGATAACGGTGCTGCCTACTTAAACCCATTCAAAATGCAGCTACTGAAGCAGGACCTTTTTTTACCTCAGCAGCCCCATACATCTTGCAGGCAGCATTAAAACACAGCTAGATAAGAAATGTCAATCATAGAATGGTTTGGGTTGGAAGGGACCTCCTAAAGTCATCTAGTCCAAAACCCTTGCAGTAAGCAGGGACATCCTCCACTACATCAGGTTGCACAGAGCCCTGTCAAGTCTCACCTTGAATATCTCCAGGCAGGGGGCCTCAACTGTCTGCCTGGGCAACCTACTACAATGTTCCACCACCCTCCTAGTGCAGGATTGGTGCTCCAGGGCCATATTATGATGATGATGATGATGTTGGCTTTCAGTAAGTACTCAGAAGAGTCTTGGGTCTGAGGAAATGTCAGTGTGTGGGCATTTAAAAAGGGGGGGGGTGGGGGTGCGGAAGTCCAGATTCTTCTAATTCCTGTCAGTCTAACACTAGCTGTGGTAAAAAGGGACATGCAGATCCAGGCCTGCTTAATAAAGAGGCAAATGAGAATTAGAGCTGAGCAATATGGGCTGATGTAATAGATTTTGTCAACTAATTGAGATGTTATTTATGAAGCTGCAAGTTTGCTTGATAAAGACAACGATATTGATGTAGCGTTCGTGGATGTCAGTGAAGTATTTGGCATGCCACTGCATGGCACAATGATTAAGAAGCAAGAATCATGCAAAATTAATGTGGTACACAATTAGTGGAGTAAAAACTGCCTTTCACAATGTAATTATAAGTGGATTTATCATTGTTAGATGGGCAGCACAGGAATCCGCCTCATGCTGTTTGTTTGTTTGTTCTACCCCTGACCTAAGTGGGCACGCACTTTCCTAATTCATCAAGCTCTCAGCGGAGATAACTGGGAAAGTAAGAAGCAACCAATTGACTGGTCCAGCCCAATCTGATTTATGAGGTACACTGGTGAAAGATCAGGTCTTCTGCTGTGGCCAAACATAAAGCTGCAGTCATTGTAAAAAAAGATGGGAAACAGAGCGGAGAAATGCCTCTGGAAACAGTGGTGCTACAACAAAAGCTTGTAGTGGGCTTGCTGCGACTGTCTTTTGCCAACACAACAGACCAGAAGTCCACTGTTACCCTGGTACATTCAAGAGGCAAACACTTGAACATGGTTAAGGATGCCCAGTGATCTCCAGTTTTATAAGAAGTGATGTTTGCAGCTCCAGAGGTGCAAAGAAACAGGGGAGAGGACTTTGCACAGCCAAGGGTGGCGGCTGGCAAACAAATTTTGCTGTGATAACTTCAGTGTCCTTAGCTTTGTCAAGGGAAAGCAGAGAGGTCAGTAGGTCACAATCAGTAAGTACAAGTGTAGGGAACACAAATGAGCAGCAGGGCTCGTGCTTCATGCTGACAGACAAAGATCTAATGAGATGCCAGGCTGGCAATTAAAGCTGGAAAAGCGCAGAGGTAAAGTCCAGGTGCAAGTTTGTAAATGAAGGCAGTGGCATGTACAGAATGTTGCAGGTTGGTAAGGACCAACACCCCTGCCAGAGCACAATCACCTTGAGTAGGTCATACAACAATGCAGTCAGATGTGTTTTGAATGTCTTCAGAGAATGACACCTCACAACCTTCCTGGGCAACCCATTCTGGTACCTTGCCACCCTCACACTGAAAAAGTTTTTCCTTATGTTCACATGGAACCTCCTCTGCTCCTGCTTGCACCCATTGCCTCTTGTCCTACGTTTGGACATCACTGAGTAGAGCCTGGCTCTGTCCTTCCAACACTGCCCTTCACATCTTTATAACTGTGAATGACATTGCCCTTCAGGCTCCTTTTCTCCAGGCTAAAGCACTGCCCCTCAGCTCCCTCAGCCTTTCTTTAGCAGGGAAATGTTCCATTGCCATCAGAATCTTTGTGATGTTAGGGCTCTTCCAAGCAGTTTTCTGATGTTCTCCTTGAACTGAAGGGCTCAAGACTGGATGCACTGTTTGAGCTGTGGCCTCACCAGGGTGGAGCAGAGGGGGAGGAGAATTTCTCTGACCTACTAACCACACCCTTTCTAGTTCATCCCAGGATGCCACTGGCTTTCTTGGCCACGTGGCCACATATCTGGCTCATGGTCATCCTGTTGTCCACTAGGGCCCCCAGGTCTCTTTCCTCTGTGCTGCTCCCCAACAGTGAGAAGGAAGTAATTAAAAGCTATGTAGGATTCTGCATCCCTTGAAGTTTTGAAACTGGAATTACCTAGATTGGTCTCTTCAAACAAGGATGGTCAGGGCCTCTGGATATCACAACAGAGGCTCAGTGGACCCTTTATGTACTATCAGTCTGCACAACTTCAACTTTCTTCAACTTTCTGGAAGGAAATTGTTCTAGGAATCATTCTATGAGGTGGGGGTTTGTCTCTTTTCCTAGGCAACTAGAGATAGGACGAGAGGAAGGAGCTTCAGGCTGCATCAGGGGTCATTTATGTTGGGTATTTCTTTCCTGCAAGAGTCGTCGGGCGTTAGAACAGACTGTCCATGGAGATAGTAGAGTCATTGTCTTTGAAGATGTTCAAAAAACATATGGACATGGCACTTTGGGACATTGTTTAATGGCCATGGGGGTGTTGTGTTGATGGTTGGGCTTGATTTTTAGAGGTCTTTTTCAACCTTAATGATTCTATGATTCTTTTATCTGATTCTGTGAAACAGCCTGAGTTCAGCCTGAGTGCAGCCAGATTTCTGCTGTTTGGACAGGGATTGATGCAGTAGATGTGTTTGCTCATTTCAGAATGCACACAAGTGGGTTTTCTCTGCCCTCTCCCATCTCCTTGTGAGTTTCAAGAGCAAGTGGAAAGCCTCCTGTCTAGTGCTCTGCTAATTACTCTGTAGTTAAAATCAAGCCACACAATGTTGCATTTCATTGCAAGACTTCTTTGTGTTGTCTGGTACTGAATAACTTCAGCAGCTCCCAATGTCACCTGAGTGATGATAGGCCCCGTTGGGTTTCTGCCTCACGTTGCTCTCGTTGCCAGTGTAATGACTGGTCTGCTCCCGGTTGGTGTTTGGATGGAGTGCTGAAAAGGAGGAGGATGATCACTAGCTATCTCTGGAGAATCTGCCCAGCATCATTTCCCTTCTCCTGCTGTTAGGAAGTGAGAGCAGAGAGGATGATCACACCCAAAGATCTCTGAAGTTGGAACACGTCATGATTGAATGTAATTTGATTTTTATCTGTAAATACTTTATCAATGTCTACAAATATCTGAGGGTGGGTGTCAGGCTCTTTTTAGTGGTGCCCAGTGATAGGACAAGGAACAACAGTTACATGCTGGAACACAGGAGGTTACACCTCAACATGAGGAGACATTATTTCATGGTGCGTGTGACAGAGTACTGGAGCAGGCTGCCCAGAGTCTCCTCCGGAGACACTCAAAACTCACCTGCCTGCATTGCTGTGTGATCTGCTCTAGGTAGTCCTGTTTTGGCAGGGAGGTTGGACTAGATAATCTTTTGAAGTCCCTTCCAGCCCCTAACGTTCTATGATTCTGTGGCATCAAATCCTTGCTATATTAGTGTACTATGTCTTGGGGTTGCGAGGCAAGAGAGAAGGTATTAGAGTAGGTTGTAATTACTTGGGCTTATACATACTGTCCACCAGATTCAGCCAGAGGCATCTTAATCTTTGTTGTAATAGAACCCTGATAAAGAACTTACTGTTTCATGTCATGCCTGAAATGCTTATCAAAAGAGGGGAGAGCCAGCAATATGAATCACACACAGCCAGCATGAGACGAGGCTGTGCTGTAATTCATTTGGACAAACGTTGAAGTCAATGGATGGGCTCAGGTTTACTCGGTTTAGTGGCCTTTTGAAAAATGAGGTGTCCTGCCCATACAATTTTTCAATCTGTTTACATATAATTAGCTGTTCAGATTGGCTACAATTAAGCTGTGCCACTTGTACTGCATTCAGAGGTGAAGATCTGATAAAACAGGGTCTTCAGAATCTCTTCAGCAAGTGGCTTGGCACACTGCTGTGGCCTGAGCTCAGGGGAATCAAGCTCTAATAATTAGAACCAAATATGACCAAGTCTCAGTCTCACAAAATCACAAAATAATAGGGTTTGGAAGGGGCCTCTAGAGATCATCCAGTCCAACCTCCCCTTCCACAGGGTAATCTCAATTCCACTCATAGAATCTCAATTTCCATATGAGTTTGGAATCTCTCCAGCTGAGGAGATTCCATCACCTCTCTGGGCAGCCTGTTCCAGTGCTCCACCACCCTCAACGTAAGTTCCTCCTTATGCATAAGTGGAACTTCCTATGTTCAGGTTTGTGCCTGTTATCTCTTGTCCTGTCACGAAGCACCAATGAAAAAAGACTGGCCTCGACCTTGTGATACCCACATTTAAGTATTTACAAGCATTGAGTAGGTTCCTCCCATCTTCTGTAGGTGTAAAAGACCCAGGTCCTCAGCCTTTCTCCAAAAGAGAGATGCTCCAGTCCCCAGTCATCTCTGTAGCCATTTGCTGTACCCTCTGCAGCAGTTCCCTGTCCTTCTTGATAGGGGAAGCCCAAAACTAGACTCAGGATGCCAGATGAAGCCTCACTAGGGCAGAATAGAGGGGGAAAGAGAATGTCCATTGACCTGCTGACCGCACTCTTTTTTTATGCACCCCAGGATGCCATTGGTGTTATTGGCCACAAGTGCACATTGCTGGCTCTTGATCATGACAAGTGATCAAGACAAATGAAGTCTCAGAATGGGCTGGCCCAATGTGCCGGAAGGTGAGCCGATGAGGGAGATGACCAGACTGGATGGGCAAGGAGTTTCTAAAGGAATTAGGGAGAAAAAAAGAGGGCATAACACCTTTGGAAAAAATGGGGAGGTATCCTGGGAAGAGTTTAAGGATGTTGCTAGGTCTTGTAGGAAAAAAAATTAGAGAAGCAAAAGCCCTCTTAGAACTTAGACTGGCCAGTACTGTAAAGGGGAATAAAATACATCAATGGCAAAAGAAGGGGCAAGGACATCCTCCACTCTTTATTTGAGGTGGAGAGGAATATAGTAGCAAAAGATAAGGAAAAGGCAGAGGTACTTGCCTTCTTTGCCTCAATCTTCAACAGTGGGACAGGTTGTCTTCAGGACAGCTGGCCTCCTGAACTGGCAGATGGAGCCAGGGACCAGTATAGTCCCCCTGTAATCCAGGAGGAAGCAGTAAGGGACCTGCTGAGCCACTTGGATCCTCGCAAGTCTGTGGGAGCAGATGGGATCCATCCTAGGGTGCTGAGAACTGGCAGATACGGTGGCCAAGCCACTCTCTATCATTTATCAACAGTCCTGGCTCACTGGAGAGGTCCCTGAAGACTGGAAGCTGGCCAGTGTGGTGCCCATCCACGAGAAGGGGGAACCAGGAAATCCCAGTCCTGTCAGCCTGACCTCAGTGCTAGGCAAGGTTATGGAACAGGTCATCTTGAGTGCAGTTACACAGCACCTCCAGGGTGGCCAAGGGATCAGGCCAACCTGATCTCCTTTTACAATCAGGTTACCTGCCTGGTGAATGCAGGGCAGGCTGTGGATGTAGTCTGCTTGGACTTCAGCAAAGCCTTTGACACTGTCTGCTACAACAAGCTTCTGGCAAAGCTGGCAGCTTGTGGCTTGGACAGATTCACTCTGAAATGGGTCAAGAGCTGGCTGGAGGGCTGGGCCCAGAGAGTGGTGGTGAATGGTGCCACATCCAGTTGGTGACCAGTCACTAGTGGTGTGCCCCAAGGGTCAGTGCTGGGCCCAGTGCTGTTCAATATCTTTATTGATGACCTGGATGAGGGCATTGAGTCCATCATCAGTAAGTTTGCAGATGACACCAAGTTAGGAGCAGGTATTTATGTGATGGAGGGCAGGAGGGCCCTGCAGAGGGACCTTAGCAGGCTGGATGGGTGGGCAGAGGCCAGTGGAGTGAGATATAACAAGGCTAAGTGCAGGGTTCTACATTTTGGCCACAACAACCGCAGGCAGCACTACAGGCTGGGGACAGAGTGACTGGAGAGCAGCCAGGCAGAGAGGGACCTGGGGTTGCTGGTAGATAGTAGGCTGAACATGAGCCAGCAGTGTGCCCAGGTGGCCAGGAGAGCCAGTGGCATCCTGGCCTGTATCAGGAACAGTGTGGCCAGCAGGACAAGGGAGGTTATTCTGCCCCTGTACTCAGCACTGGCACATCTTGCATACTGTGTCCAGTTCTGGTGCCCTCAGTTCAAGAGAGATACTGAGGTACTGGAATGTGTCCAGAGAAGGTTGATGAAGCTGGTGAGGGGCCTGGAGCACAGCCAGTGAGGAGAGGCTGAGGATGATCTTGGAGGTCTCTTCCAACCCAGATGATTCTATGACTCTATGAAATGTGGTAAGTCTAGAACATCTCTCTTCTACTGCTTCAAAATGGGAACAAGTTTTTCTTCATCCTCTTCCACGACTCCTTTTCAGAAGGTTTGCTTGGCTGCCTGGAGTGTGGTGTTGGGTGGCTGCCTCTGTACCTGGGCATCTTTACATGCTTTGCTATTGATTCCTGCACAGTGATTTCAGCAGCCTGAAACCTAAAAACCTACTGCTGCAATGTCAGGTTTCTAATTCTGCAGCTCCGCTGACAGCTCTGGCAAGTCCTTTTTAAAGGCAGAAAACACAACACTCTTCAGCAGACTTTGTTCTGCCACCGTAGAGCCCAAATTTTTTCTCATTCCTCCAAAGCCTACAGGTTTTTCCATGTTTCTGTCTCAAAATTCTGTTATTAAGGTATAAGCTTCTCAATAATTAAGTGCTGCTTATTGCTGCATCAGTGCTTTTCGAGCATGACCAGCAAGCAGCACCCTGTACAGCAGCAGCAATTTAGTTCTCGTGCTTAGTCATGGATGCAAGGCTGAGGAGATTTTGGCACAGGTTTTCTCAAACGTTTTTAAAAGTTTCTCTTACTCTATTCTTTCTTCCTTGGCTTTCTGAAGGCTTTTGCCAGCAGCGTGCAGAATGTTCCTCTGTCCTTGTATAGCAATCCTCAGGCTTTGTGCTTGAGTGTTTGCCAGACTCTGAGCTTTCCCATGGTGACTATAAGATGCTGTCACCTGCCTACTGCCTCCAATTCCCTGCTGTATGGCACTGTAGTGCTGGCCCTGAAGAATGGGACACCATGAATTATGGGCAGGTTCTCTTGCCCCATTGGTCTGAGGAGCTTCAGTGGGGCCATGGTTTGCTTCCTCAGTGTCCTGTCCCTCACCCTATGACCAGAAGGACCAGAATCACAAAATCATAGAATGGCTTGGGTTGGGAGAAAAATTAAAGATAATCTAGTTCCAGCCCTCCTTTCATGGGAAGAGACATCTTCCACCAGACCAGGTTGCTCAAGAACTCATCCAATCTAGCTTTGAACACCTCTGGGGAGGGGGCATCCACGGCCTTTCTAGGCAACTTTTTCCCATGTCTCACCATCCCTCGCTGTCAAGAATTTCTTCCTAATCTCTAGTCTGAATCTGGCCTCTTCCACCTCAAAGCCATTGTTCCGCTGGCTGAAGATGGGCCATCAGCATCTGGCCTGGATCAGCAGTAGTGGGGTCACCAGGACCAGGGAAGGGATTATCCCCCTGTACTTGGCATTGGTGAGGCCACATCTTGAGTACTGCGTTCAGTTTTGGGCCACTTACTCCAAGAAGAAACACGTCCAAAGAAGGGCAATGAAGCTGGTAAAGGGTCTGGAGAACAGGTCTGCTGAGGAGCTGCTGAGGGAGCTGGGGTTGTTTAGTCTGGAAAAAAAGAGGATGAGGGGAAACCTTGCTCTCTACAGATATGTGAAAGGAGGTTGGAGTGAGTTTGGGGTTGATCTCCTCTCCCTAGTAATAAGTGACAGGATGAGAAGAAATGGAAGTTGTCTCAGGGGAGGTTTAGGTTGGATATTTTTTCCTTAGAGAATGGGCATTAGAACAGGCTGCCCAGGGAAGTGGTGGAGATGTAGGTGTTCAAGAAATGTGTAGACATGGCACATGGGGACATGGTTGAATGGCCATGGTGATGTTGGGTTGATGGTTGAGCTCAGTGATCTTAAAGAACTTCTCCAAATGAAATAATTCTGTGATTAGGACCTGAGAAAGTCATCTCTGCTGTTTCTGTGTTTAATGGTACTGTAGGAGTAACTGGTGAAATGCTGCTGATTTGAAAGGTTGTAGAGGGAGCATCAGGCTGTGGTCTGACAGCAGGTGAGCAGTACAGGGAGCTGTTGGGTTGCACAACTTGCTACTAAAGTCAGGTTAAATTAGTGCCCAGCTCCTTGTAGAGCTATAGTAGGTGCTAGCATGTGTGATAGAAGTGTCACTGTGTAAATCCCTGTAAATTCCAGTCTTAAATTAATGGTACAGAGAAGACATTTAGCTATGCCACTTATCAAATGGCAGTACCTTGGAGTTGGACAGGCAAGGAAAATTCTTTGTGTTATTTTAGGACTTAGTGTCATTCTTAAAGGGTTAGACTGGTTCAGATTGATGTCTTAGCTGAGCTGATAAACACACTGAACATTCCAGCAGCCTTCATCTCCATTACCTACCTTGAGAAGGAAAGAAGTGGTGAGGAAGGTGGCATCATAGAATGGTTTGGGTTGGAAGAGATCTCCAAAGGTCAACTAGTCCAAGTCTCATGCAGTCAGTAGGGACATCCTTCACTAGATCATGTTGCTCACAGTCTTCTCCAGCCTGACCTGATATCTGCAGACAGGGGGCATCAATTTCTTCCCTGGGCAACCTGTTTGAGTGTTCCACCAGCCTCATGGTTCAGAACTCATTCCTAACATCCAATCTAAAGCTGTTCTTCTCTCATTTCAAACCATTGCTCCTCATCCTGTCACTGCAGGCCTTTGGAAACAGTCCCTCTGCAGCCTTCTTGTAGGGCCCCTCCAGATACTGGCAGGCTGCTATTAGGTCTCCCTGGAGCCTTCTCATCTCCAGGCTGAACAACCCTAGCTCACTCAGCCTGTCCTTGTAGCAGAGGTACTCCAGCCCCCTGATAATCTTTGTGGCCCTCCTCTGGACCAGTCCATCAGGTTCATGTCCTTTATTTATTGAGAGCTCCGGAACCAGACAGTACTCCAGGCGAGGTCTTAACCAGAGCAGAGCAAGGTGGCAGACTCACCTCTCTCTGTCTGCTGGCCATGCTGCTTTTGATGCAGCCCAGGCTGCCATTGCCCATAACTGGCTCGTGTCCAGCTTCTCATCCACCAGCACACCCGAGCCCTTTGCTGCAGGGCTGCTCATCGTCTTTCGGAGACAAAAGTAAGCATGGTCTTCATAAGTAAAAGACAATAGAATGCTCATGGTCATGCATATCCCTAAGGAAGAGAAGGAGAATGCATCACAGAGCACCCCAAACTGGTGATCAGGCTTTGGTAACAGCTCAGGGCTGGGTGCTGGATACATCCAAGAGAGTCAGTGAAAGAGCAGAAGGGAACACAGCAATAGAAAGCAGCAGTGAGGAAGGAAAAACTTCTCCATTAACTCATCCCCCTTGCTGTGGTCGCATTGTTATTGTCTGGAAATATTTAGTGCTAGAAGGCTTCGTAAGAGACAGCAGCTCTCAAAAGGTAGTGAAGAGGATTGTGTTACAGCATTTCTCTTCATTTAAGGTAAGCTGTTGCACAAGGCTCTTAGCAGTAGCAGCCAGCCATGCCATAAACACCATTGACACAAATGTAATGTTTTACCAGAGGCAGCCAACAGATGCTGCTGGTTGGATTAATTTTGGTGTATTTTACGTTGCATTGTCTTTAAACAATGATGTTTAGAACAGTAATCCTCTTCTAGCTTGCATTTCCTCAAAGTATTCAACAATGATTCGCCTGTCTTTGAGGGAAGGGCAAAATTGGTGCTTTTAAAGAGCTCCTGTTGTAATCACCACAACTCACTACAGCAGTTTAGTGGCAGTGTGGGGGATTAGCTGCAGAGTACTCCAGAGGTGCTCTTCAGTTGCCATCCTACAGCTGACAGTGTCAACTGAGGGAGAAGAGTGTAGGTAGGAAATGCAAATAAACCAAAGAGAATGGAAGTGTTGCTTTCTCCTTCTGCCTGTCTTTTAAAAGCAGAATGGATCATGTCCTAGATTCACAGAATGGTTTGGGTTGGAAGGGATCTTGGAGGTGATCTGGTTCTGATCCCCTGCCATGGGCTGGGACACCTTCCACTAGACCAGGTTGCTAAAAACCTCATCCAACTTGGCCTTCAACACCTCCAGGGAGGGAACTTCCACAACCTCCCTGGGCAGCAGTGTTTCACCACCCTCAGTCTCAAGAATTTCTTCGTAGGCTACAGTCTGAATCTGCCTTTCTTGAGCTTCAGTCCATTGAAGCATATAGCTGCCTTCTGGGCTGCCAGCAACCATTGCTGACACATGTTGAGTGTTACATCAACTGACACCCTCAAGTCCTCCTCCTCGAGGCTCCCCATGAGCCACTTCTCACCCAGCCTGGATTTGTGCTTGGGATTGCCCTGACGTGGGTGCAGGACCTTGCACTTGGCCTTGTTGAACTTCACAGGGTTGACTTGGGCCCACTTCTTTAGCCTTTCTGAGTCCCTCCAGCATGTTAGCCAGACCACACAGCTTGGTGTCATCCACAAACTTGCTGAGGGTGCACACTGTCCATGTTGCTGCCAAAAGATGTTAAACAGCACTGGTCCCAGCATTGACCCCTGAGGGCCACCAGTTGTCACTGGTCTCCATTTGGACATTGTGCCAGATACACATTTTGTATCCTTTAACCTACCTTCTCCTCTCAGGATAATGATAATGTGAAAAATAAAGCTTTTCAACAACAGTGTCCTTGGGAAAAAAAATGGAGAGAAATGTCAGTGGAGCTCAGCCTTGATGGGAAGCAGTCTCCACTGATGTTCAGAGAGCTGGAATGACATACCAAGCCCTGCTCACATGTGGCAAACATGATGAAGCTTTTCATTTATTTCAGCTGCTTCTGGACAGTTCTTTTCAACTAGCTCTGGTCTTCAGCTCCATTTAACTGAGGAGCTGGTCTTGCTAATGAATTTGTATGAGTTTCCTGGCCCAGGCAGTTTGTACTGTACTGTGCTCAGTGTATTATATTAAAAATGTATATCACAACTGAATCAGTTTTGTAGAACAAGCTTTAATGCAGCATCTGCTTATTTGTGCCTTGGGGATGCGAGACACCAGCAAACTGCTTACTGCAGCACAGCCCCCCAGGCATTGGCTCTGGTGTTTAGAAGTCAGGGCAGTGTCTTCATCTGGATGCAGCTCAAATTTTCATGTTGATAATTAAAATGACAATGATCCTGCATGAAATAGAACTGAGCTGTGTGAAACCCAGGTCATAACTCTCCTTAATGCTGACTGGAAGGAAGTAGTGTCAGAAGGTAACCAGAATGCATTATTGTTTGCCATTATCAAAAGGTCCATTTGAATAGCTCTCTGTCACCTAGGGCTGTTTAACCTTTTGTAGGTATGAGCATTACAAGAGAGCCTAATGCATATTTTGTCTGCATTACTGGCCATAAATGGATGCCCACAGATTTTGTCCTCCCATGTGCATATTCATCAGGAATCAGGCCAGGGTCAGGATATTTCCAATTGGTGTCATTGGTGAAAACCAGGAGCAGCTGTTCCCATGGAAGGTGAAGGAAGCTTTGTCCTTGAGTTGTCTTAGTGGGAAATTGCTTGCTAGAACCTCCTGATGGATGCTTGGCTTGTGCATCAGAATGGGATTGTAAATGTGGATGTGACTGATCTTGTAAAAAATTATGTTTGGATGTGAGAATCAGCTGAGAACAAACCAAAATGCTGGGGTGTGGTGATGTGATGAGAATCTCAATAGTGATCACTCTTTCCCTGACTGTCCTCTTTTCCTGGGACTCAGAAACTGAACACAAGACCCTTCAGAACTGAGGCCAAGCTTTTTTTCTGGTTGTGCCACTGACAGAACAAACTTGAACATAGGAATTACCATCTAAATTTGAGGAGGAACGTCTTTACTTCAAGGGTGGTACAGGCTGCCCAGAGAGGTTGTGGAGTCTTACCTCTGAGTCATTCAAAGCCTGCCTAGGTGCCATCCTGTGTAATCTGCCCTAGGTGAACCTGCTTTAGCAGGATGGTTGAACTGATTTCCTGAGATCCCTTCTCTCTGTATGCTCATTTCAGCTCCAACTCCCTCTTAAAAGATAGATGTCATTTTAGAGGGTCACTTCTATGCTGGAGAACATTCTCCTTCCCAGAATATGAACGTACCTATTTCCTCCATGTGCTTTTCATACCCTGTGAATGATGATCAGGGAGATGGAGCACCTCTCCTGTGGGGACAGGGTGAGAGAGTTGCAGCTGTTCAGCCTGGAGAGAAGGCAGCTCTGGGGAGACCTTAGAGCTGCATTTCAATATCTGAAGCGGGGGGCTCTAGGAAGGCTGGGTAGGGGCTGTTTAGAAAGTCTTGTAGTTATAGGATGAGGGTTTTAAACTGGAGCAGGGGAGATTGGACATCCGGAGGTAGTTCTTCACAGTGAGAGTGGTGAGACACTGGAACAGGCTGCCCAGGTATGTGGTTGAAGCCCTGTCTCTGGAGTCATTCAAGATCAGACTCAAAGTGGCCCTGGCAGCCTGCTCTAGTTGGAGGTGTCCCTGCTGAGTGCGGTGGGTTTGGCCAAGATGACCTTTGAGGGTCCCTTCAACCCCATGCAATCTGTCAGTCTGTACATCCAGTCTTCCTGAGATCTGACTGACTCCATCTACCCAGCCACGGGGCTGTGCAGGGCTTTCATGCCTGGATCATCTAACAGTGCAGAAGGTAGTGCAGACTTGGATCCCTGCAGCCTGATGCCTCAGGAAGAGCCTCTGTTTGTGATTTGGGTGCGTCTAAGTGTTTATTCAGGTGCTCCCAGACTGTTTGGTGAGGTGCTTACACAGCAACTGAATCCCTGAAAAGCCCTTAAACCTTTTGATTCCATAATGTCTTGAATGAAAAGTATGAGGCAGCCTCATCAGATATGGCTGGTGCCTTTCTCAGTGGGATCTGCAGTCAGAGAAGAGCAGCTTCTTTACTGCTGCTTCTGTTTAAAGGCATTTCAGTTGCTAATCCTTTTCCTGCTTGCTTCTTTCTGGGAAGCTCTTGAATTGTAAGGATATAGACTGGGGCAACTTACGGCTGTTGCTTAGAAGAAGAAGAACAGATTTAGATTGGATGTCAGGAGCAAGTTCTGCACCATGAGGGTGGTGGAACACTGCAACAGGTGGCCAGGGAGGTAGTTGAGATCCCATGCCTGGAGATACTGAAGGTTAGGCTTCAGAAGGCTGTGTGCAACCTGATCTAGTGGAGGATGTCCCTGCTGACTGCCAGGAGATTGGACTAGATGACCTTTGGAGGTCCCTTCCAGCTGCATTGTTTTGAACTAATTGGAGGATTTGAATGAGAAATTAGGCTATAGGCTGAAAAACTAAAACACTGATGATGCTACTTCACTCACAGTTTTACTGAAGAAGAAGAAAAAAGCTTGTTTAACAGTTGTAACCCAAATATAGATAAGTCAGACTGCTTTGGGCTGTGGCTGCTTTTGAATGGCTTTCTCCCTGCCTTTTGTAGCTGAATCTGAATAATTAGTCACTAACTTCTTACCTGCTGCTAATCCCCCTGGCTGATCTACCTTTGCCTATCTGCTGCATAAAACAGATGGCAAGATAAGATGGGGGAAGGTGGTAAGGGTAGTTAAAAAACCCTCTTAGGGACTTTGATCTCTGGGAGGGGTGTGGTGTTCCTGTATTATCTGTTTTACTGTATATATCTGTAAATATCTGTTACACATTGTAAATATCTGCTTGTGTATTGTGCAAAGCTGTAAAGATAAAGCTTCATTTAACTTCCAGCAGACTGAGTTCTAGCCTGGGTTATTTCAAGGGTGGGGGTAGATAACTGCTGAACCACCACACCAACCCAAACCATTCTGTGATTCAAAGAGCTGTGTGAGTGTCATTGTCTGTTACGTAGCACATAATATGTGGACATACATTATAGAACACCACAGTAGTTTTATTTTAAAAAAATTCAGAAGACTTGTTTAATTTCTCTTTGAAGACATAGAAAGCAGGATTGTTCTCTTTGTCTCTCGTTTTTTAAAGTTCTGTAGTAGACACAGGCTCTGAAAACCTGCATTATTAAAATTGACAATCCAAATAATGTTCTAAAATCCGCAGGAAGAGTCTGTGATGGTTGAAAAAGCCAAGGAAATTACCAGTAGTCAAGGGCAGACAGGGATCCTAAAGGAATTCCAGCTTGTAGAGAAGAAATAATATAGCAGGAAGTAATAAATGGAATTAATTGGTTCTTCAAGTAGAACAGTTACAGGAGAAAGGAGGATTATACAGATGTATTATTATTTAAATAATGCAAGTAAATAGAGGAGTGCAGACCCGCAGGCAGCACAAACACTGCCAGGAGACCCTGGGCTGCTGAAATAAATCTGCAGCACAACTGGGCAAGGAAGAAGGGAGAAGAAAGTGCAGCAGCTCCACTTGAGCCTATTTTGGCTGCTGCTGAACTTGTCAAAGCGTTGGACCTTCAGGTTGTAAAATCCTAGGTTTTCATCCCACAAAGTTCCATTTGTTTTCCATTTGTTTGTTTCTTTATAGGTCCTAGGTTGTTCTGAAATAAGCAGCTTCAAGAGCTGGAATTCTGCAAGCCTCCCATTTAAATGGCAGTTTCAGTGGTGTGCAGTTTTCTTCTTCAGTTCTTTTGGGAGTCCCTTTAGTGTCCTGTTAGGCAGTGAGTGCACTTGCTACAAAGTGAAGTTGTCTGCCGTGCATGCGTTGCATGTCCTCCTGCATTTCATCCCCAGCTCTAGGCAGGAGTTCTGTGTGGGAAGCTCACAAGTTTGAGAGATGCTGTTGGTTGTAGTTTGGCTGTGTGCTCTTGAAGCATGAAGGTGCTGGATAAACATAAAATTGCTCTTCTAATTATCCTGATGCACAATAAGTTTACCATGAGAAATGTGCTCTTGTATCCAAGAAATCCACTGGTTTCCTGGGATGCACTAAGACTCAGAAAGGACGAGGAGATTCTCTTCCCTCTCTAATTGGTCCTGATGAGCTGCACCCCATGTACTGGGTCCAGTTCTGGGCTCCCCAAATGAAGAGAGACAGGGAACTACTGGAGAGGGCTACAAAGATGCTGGGGCATATCTGTGAGGAGGAAAGGCTGAGAGACATGGGGACTTTAGCCTGGAGAAGTGCAGCCTGAGAGGGAGTCTTCTCAGTGCTCAGCAGAGCTAAATGGCAGGAAACAGGAGGATGAATCTGGACTCTTTTCAGTGGTGCCAAGTGACAATACAGGGAGCAGTGGGCACAAATTGGAACCCAAGAAGTTCCATCTGAACAACAGAAGAAGCTTTCCTGTGAGCATGCCAGAGCCCTGGAGCAGGCTGCCCAGAGAGGTTGTGGAGTCTGCTTCCCTGAAGAGATTTCAAACCCACCTGGACATTGTGATCCTGGGCAACTTTCTGTGAGTGACCCTGCATTAACAGGGGGCATGGACTAGATGATCCCCAGAGATTCCTTTCAACCTGACTCTGGTAGGATTCTGTAATTTTGAAGTGGAAAATGTTTAGCAGAAAATTCTGGTAGCATGTATACTGTTTCCATGAGAGGAGATACCTATAGCATCTTCCAAACAGACCCTGTGCATTTCTTCTAAAAGACACAAACCAACTTTTTGCTTTCCCCAGCTCTTGCAATTAGCAGGGATAGAAATTGCTGAAGATTTCTACAATCCTTTCTGCTGGGGTGCAGGTGTGATTCTTGGTGACTCAAACATTTCCCAGAAGTTAGTTGCCCTCTATGTAAGTATTCCAAGGAGTTAATCCTTTCAGAATTAGAAGAAGAAGAAAATCCTGTGTGATTACAAATGCGATATTAACATTCTTATGACTGCCTAATGTCTGAGCACAGAGTCAGAGGCTGTGTTTTCCAGCAGTGTGCACACCGTAAGCAATGCGAATTGGGCCATGCAGGCTCTTGAACAAAGACACTAAAAATAAGAGCTCTGCATCATTTGTGCCCTGATTGGCCATGGAGCCTGGAGAGAAGCTTAGGACAGTAACATTGCTTTCTAATTACTTCTTTCCTTCCCCTCTTTCTCCTTTACATATTGATCTGGGTCTCTTAAGCACAGCAATCTGGGATCAGCTCACCAAGGGCCACTGAGGTCCTTGCCCTGTGTTTTGCTGGCCTTGCTGTTTCCCCAGCCTCTTGCTGTGTGCCCTTTTTACACCTCTCTCAGACAACAGCTTTGTCCTATGCTGATTGTGTGGCTCAGCACAGGCCAAGAGCTCCTTGGGTAAGGGGCTGAGGAAGAGCAGCTGCCCACAGAATCCTAGAATGGTTTGGGCTGGAGGGAACCTTGAAGATCATCTACTTCAGGGCATGGGCAGGGATGCTTTCCACTAGAGCAGCTTGCTCAAGGCCTCATGCAACTTGGCCTTGAACACCTCCAGGAAGGGGGGCATCCGTGACCTCCCTGAGCAACCTGTTCCACTGTCTCACTACCCTCACTGTGAAGAATTTCTTCCTAATCTCCAGTCTAAATCACCCCTCTTCCAGCTTAAAGCTAGCGTGTTCTTCAGATGAACGGCAGCAGAACTGCAGAGGATGGATGAGCTTGTATCTTGTATGGTGCTATGGTTAAAGAGTGGTCATCATGATTCTCAATCCTGCTTCTGTCTTTCTTAGGGAAGAGTTTGCTTTTAAATTGGACTGAGTATTGTTCCAGCCAGCCCTGAACTGTTGTGGGAGGTGGAGACCAGAGGATTGATCAGGCCAGAGGTGTGTGTATTACCAATGGCAGTGAAAGAGGAGGTGGTGTTGAAAGCCCTAGAGATGTGCTTTGTTTAAGGGGTTATTTTAATAGAGGCTCTGGAGCCTGAGACAAAGCCAGGTGGCATAAAATGTGCATCAGTTATGCATTGTGTTTTTTTAAACCCCTCTTTTTTCCTAAAGAGTTTTTTGCTCTTTGTATTTTTTCATCGCTAATTTGACTTCACCTATTAAATAAATGGTATCCTGGCTTGTATTAAAAATGCTTGGCCAGCAGGAGTAGGGAGGTGATTGTCCCCTTGTACTCAGCTTTGCTGAGGCCACACCTCATGTATTGTGTTCAGTTTTGGGCATCACAATACAAGAGAGACGTGGAGGTGCTGAAATGGGTTCAGAGGAGGGCAACAAAGCTAGTGAAGGGCCTAGAGAATAAATCTTATGAGGAGTGACTGAGGGAGCTGGGGCTGGTTAGTGTGAGAAAGAGGAGGCTGAGGGGAGACCTCCTTGCTGGGACATTGTGGAGAGGCTGCTGCTGGTCTCTTCTCACAGGTGACTGGAGACAGAACAAGGGGGAATGGCCTCAAGCTTAGACTGGGTAGGTTCAGATTGGATGTTAGGAAAAAGTTTTTCATGGAGAGACTGGTCAGACACTGGAATGAGCTGCCCACGGAGGTGGTGGAGTCACCAACCCTAGATACGTTTAAGGGTCGTTTGGATGTGGTGCTTAGGGATGTGGTTTAAGGTGAATCTTGTGGAGTAGGATTATAGGTTGGACTTTGTGATCCTGAGGGTCTTTTCCAAACTGGATGCTTCTGTAATTCTGTGAAATGAGTTTTCAGGTTGCTCAGATGGGTTAAATCTTGCTGTACTTCTGTGAGCTGGAGCAAGCAGGAAGGCAGGAAGTATGTTCGTGGAGATGGCAGAAAATGTAACTGGCTGCATTTCTGTGACGGGCTCATGTGAATCAGATGTGCAGTTTTTACAGCATGTATTAGATGTGAAATTGTGAGTGGTGTTAGAGTGCTGCCAGAACTCCTGCCAACGTGCTATGTAATTTTATGTTAGGAATGAAAGGTTGTGAATGAGAACTCTGTATTTCCAGCAAATTCATTCCATTCCTCTAGGGTTAGATACACCCATAGGTTGTTGCCCTCTCTTTTTTTTTTTTTTACATCCTACTTACATGACATTTGATTTCATCTCAGAATATGAGCAGGGAAACCTACATGGCTTCTGCAGCTGTAGAATTGTTTCCAACGTGAGGGAATGTCCCTCTTGTACACAGTGTGCTCCACACCTTCACCCAGTGTTGGCTGAGGTCTCTGAAGCTGGCACATGTAAGCATGAGGTGGACTCAGTGATCTTAAGAGTCTTTCTCAGCCAAAGTGATGCTGTGATTCTGTGAAAAACCTAACCCAAGAGGTGTGTGGTCTATGGCACCCTGGTCATGAAACAATCCCTCCCAGAAGCAATATGAGTTGGGGCAGAATTCACAGCCAAAACCATGGTATTATCTGCACTGCAGACCAAGATCAGGGATGTGCTGTGTCCTAGGGCACTCCAAATTCCTTCCTTCTCCCACCCTCCCCACTTGCAGGTTTGAATGAGAAGGCGTGAAAACTGCTTTCCCCTCCCCCGCCCTGCTGCCTCGAAAGGGAAACAGCAAGAGGCACCTTTCTCCAGATGTGTGCTGACCTGTGTGGAAGCCCATGCTGGCAATCAGTGCCCAGTTTAAATGGCAAATGGACACTTCGTCTAGAAAAACGTAAATAGAGCCAAGGGAAAATGGCGCAAGGTTCCCTCCTGGACAGAGCTCCTGCCTTGACAGAGGTTCCCATTTGGACTGTCCCCGCTCCTGCCCTTTTACACGGCTCTTGGTTTTGCACCATCCCTGCCTTCTGCACCATTCTGTGCAGTCTTGCAAGCTTGGCAAGTCTTGGAGTCCATTGAGAAAGAGCTGCCTGTGCAACCCAGACCTGGCTGCTGTGGGACCCTATCGCAGCCTCAATTTCCTGGCTGCTCTTCTGGCTGGGGGAGACCCTGCCAGTTTGGCTCTCGACTGCCACTGCTGAAGCAGTGTGGCTGCTTGTGGAATCCATGTCTCTGAGTTTGGTGGCTTTTTCACCCACCTTGGACTTCTGCCGTTTGGATTTGCTGTTGGATATTACATGCAGCATCAGAAGGCAGCCAAGCATAGACATCCAGCAAGGAATCATAACTGAATACCTATCTCACCGTTGTGAGTAAAGCCTGCTGTTCCCTGAATTGTCTGCCCAGCCTGACTGACACTGGGGTAAAGCTGTGTTTGTAGCCTAGCCTTTTCTATTTTCTGACTTCCTAAATTTCTAAATTTGCCCATAACATCCTGTGAAGATCTTCCCAATCCAGTTGAACCTGAAAATAAACCTGTATTAGTCCAGTGTATAGTTTGGGGGTGGGATTTTCACAGAAATAAAAATAATTCTATTTTTATAATTCCTGACTTGGCCACGTTAATCCCCTGCCTCCACAACGTGCTGTTAATACAGGGATTAATTGCAGAGCCTGGGACGTGGGTGATTCACTGGAGGCATGAGGAAGGCACCTGTCACGCCAGGAATGCTTGAGATTTCAGCTGGATCAGCTTCCTAAAGTCATGTCATGCCATGCATGCTGTGCCAAGGAAAACCTGCCTGTTTCTAAAACGTAGGCATGGCTTTGGCTCTCCTTTGTTAGAATGAGGTGATGAATGCTAGGGACAGACTGACATTGGAGGAAAGGAGAATCATTGTGGCTATCAAACTCCTGCAGGGTGCCGCAGTGTGGGCCAGGTCAGGTGGCAGAAGAGCAGCAATCAATCACAGCTTTGGCTAATTGGGGTCTGTCAAGTCCAAGTACAAGGCAGCATCACTGGGAACACAAAGAGGTGATAGCAGAGCTCAGTGGAAGTAAGAGTGAATGGGGTGGGGGGGTAATATTTACCTCTGAAGTGTTCCTAAACTTTCTATCTCTGCAAATCAAACCAACCAAAAAAGCCCCAAACGTAACATATGATTTCAGGGAATTATTTTATTGTCATTATAATTAATCCAATTATAGGTGATTTGTAATGACTGCATATTAATTACAGAAGTGCTGGATCTAGTATGTGGATTACTGTTTGATTTCATAAAGAGAAAATGCAAATGCCACGCTGAAGTGTTTAATTCACTTGTATCACACCGAGCTCCATACCGCTGGATTTCCAGGGCTGCTTGTTTCCAGGAGAAGGGGTAGCACAAGCCCAGCTGAACAGGGCTAGACAAGCATCAGCTCTTTCTCCTTTAGTTTTCTACTAATGGAAATCAGATGTGATGTTTGTGATTAGAACTTGGCATTGGGAAGCAGAGAAGTGCTTTACTTCTGTATTTTCTTTGGTGGTGCCCACTGATAGGACAAGGAATGAGGGCTACAAGCTAGAACACAGGAGGTTCCACCTCAACATGAGGAGACACTTTATGGTGAGGGTACTGGAACCCTGGAGCAGGCTGCCCAGAGAGATTGTGGAGTCTCTTTCTCTGGAGACTTTCAAAACCCACCTGGATGTGTTTCTGTGTGACCTGCCCAGGTGATCCTGTTCTGGCAGGGGGACTGGACTGGATGATCTCTGGAGATCCATTCCAATCCCTAACATTCTCTGATTCTGCTGTGTGTTTTTTCAGTAGGTTTTTATCTAATACTCAGTTGTGCATGGGATGCCGATTGGAAGGAAGCTCCTCTACCCACCATATCCTTTTCTCCTGTTCAGCAACAAGCTGAATCATTGCTGACCTGCCTGGTCTTGTCATGATCTGATTTGGCAAGTGGTAGCATACATAGAGAAGTGAAGTCGTCAGACTGGGCAGCTCACAGCCTGGCAAAACCAAGGTGTGGTCACTGGCTCTGCTGTGGCTGTGGTGGTGAGCAGTCAAGGGAAAAGGCTTGATACTGATGCCAGAAGGTGGCTGGGCAGACGGGAATCTTATGGAGTCCAATATGGGCAAGTGTAGGGTGCTGCACTTGGGGAGGAAGAACCTCCTGCACCAGTACAGGAGAGGGATTGTCCTGCTGGAAAGTAGCTCTGCAGGGAATGACCTAGGAGTGCTGGTGGGCAAGAAGTTCCCCATGAGCCAGCAGTGTGTTCTCATGACCAATAAGACCAACGAGGTTCATAAAGAAGAATGGGACCAGACAGTCTCTATTCTGCCCTAGTGAGGCCACATCTGGAGTGTTGTGTCCAGTGCTGGGCTCCCCAGGTGGAGAGAGAGGAGACTACTGGAGAAAGTCCAGTGAAGGGCCACAAAGCTTCTGTGGGGACATTTTTGTGGGAAGAAGCTGCTAAGAGACCTGAGCTGTTTAGCCTGGAGAACAGCACACTGAGAGAGGATCTTCTCAGTGATGACAATAAATATAGGTGAGGGTCAAGAGAATGGGGACGGACTCCTTCAAGTGGTGCCCAGTGATAAGACAAGGAGTAATGCAAACAAGTCAACCTGGCATGTTCCATCTGAACAAGAGGAAGAACTTTGCTGTGAGGGTGCTTCAGCCCTGGAACAGGATATTCAGAGAATCTGTGGAGTCTCCTTCTCTGTAGAGATTCCAAACCCACCTGGACATTGTGATGCTGGTGAGTTGCTGGGGGTGGCCCTATTTTAGCAGGGGGTTTGGATTGGATGATCTCCAGAGGTCTTTCCCAGTTCCCACCATTCTGTGGTTCTGTAAAATGCACAAATTGCACCCCACAGCCCTGAAGCAGAGGCAGGTGCAGGACTAAGCTGTGTGTGGAAACTGAGAGAAATTCTTTATAATAAGGTTCATGTGCTGGGAAGTCAGCAGGTTTAGAAAGCCAGGAAGGGAGCTCCCACATTAGAAGATGCAAGTGTCTCAAGGCTCTGGTGGGGGAGTCTCCCAGTCACCGAGTGTCACACAAATAGCAACGGAGAGTCGTGTTCCAGAGATGTGCACAGACGCTAGCCAGGTGGTGCCCTAGCAGGCGTTCCCTCTTCATTGCTTTACGCAACTCTTCCCTGCCTTGTTTCTCCTATCATCAAACCTGTCACTTAATTTTGACTGTCCATCTGCTGCTTACATAAGTACCACCACCTCACTGTCCATGTATTCCCCTGCATGTGGCTTGGACTCACTTCAGTCATAGAATGGTTTGGACTGGAAGGGACCTTCAAAGGTGATCTAGTCCAAACCCCCTGCAGTCAGCAGGGACATCCCCCACGACATCAGGTTGCTCAGAGCCTTGCTGAGCATCCCTCCAGGGATGAGGCCTCAATTATCTCCCTGGGCAACCTGTTGCAGTGCTCCACCACCCTCCTGGTGCAGAACTTGTTCCTAACATCCAATCTAAATCTGCTTTTCTCATTTCAAATCATTGCCTCTTGTCCTATCACTGCAGGCATTTGGAAACAGTCCCTCCGCAGCCATCTTGTAGCTCTCTTCAGGGCTGCTGGGATGTCACTATCAAGTCTCCCTGGAGCCTTCTCTTTTCCAGGATGAAGAACCCCAGCTCTCTCAGCCTGTCCTTACAGCCCCCTGATCATTTTTCTGCCCCTCCTCTGGACCCACTGTATCACATCTATATCCTTCTTGTGTTGAGGGCTCCATAGCAGGATGCAGTACTCCAGGTGAGGTCTTAGCAAAGGGAAGTGTCAGAATCATCTCTCTTGACCCGCTGACCTTTGCAGCTCTAACTCAGTCTCTATATTTTGGTCATGGCACTGTATCAGCACATTGTTTTTCAAGCAGCTGACTATTTTGGTTGACTAAGTCAATAGAAACGAGCTTCTTTCCCAGCAGCTCTTGCAGCAAATTGGATACAGAACACTCTCTGGTTCCTAAGGAAGTCAGAAAATACTGAGCAACCTGTAATCAAGGTTCTCCTAATGTTGTGTTTTAAGTAGACCCATTATCATAGCAATGTCTTCCTGAAAGCATTTAGATTTCATTACCCCATTAGAGAAATTAACATATTTTAGCTGATAAGCTACTGGCAAATTCAGAAAGTTTCAGTAAGGCTGGGTGTTGAAGCTATTCTAAAACATAGCTTCATTAAAGTGATCTTGTGCCACATAGGAAATATATAAATAGAAAAACCATAATTAAAATGCCACATTATCTGGTTCTAAACTTAGTGTGCCTTGAAATTTAAGTACACAGCTCTATCTTTAGAATTTTCCAGCAGACTTTTTCCAGTTTTATTGATATAGCAGAGAAGAACTGTGTGGTTGTTGGTTTGTTTTGTTGGGTGGGGTGGTTTTATTTGGTTGGGTTTGTGTTTGTTTGTTAAAAGGAGTGAATTTCAATTGTGGTTGTAATAACTTGTCAGCCTTTTTAATGGAAGTTGGAATCAATCTTTTGATCTCGGTCACTGATTCTAAATTTTAACTGATCACCACTGTGGTATTCAGAGCAGAGATTGCACAGGACCAAGTCAGGACAAAAGGACAAGGAGGATCAGCAAGGTCAATGCAGAGCCAGTGTGAGCATGGTGTGTAATTGCAAAGTGAACAGAGAAGAACCAGAAGTTGCCAGAATTATCCTAGAACTTGCTCTTGAACAAAGAAGAGGTCTAACAAAGTCCATAAATATGTATATAAGGAGGCCTTCCTTTTTTTTTTTTTTAATCAGATTTCCAAGTGCTTTCATGGTCAGAAGAAGGTGTAAAGCTAGTTCCTGTGGTTTAGATTCAGGGCAGCTCTCTGCTCCAAAGCTCCTTAATGTTTTCTAGTGCAGCATAATTTCTAGCACAGCCTTTCCATCAGTGGGTGCTCTGTCTGGGGTAGCTCATCTGAGTGAAGCCACTTAGTCTCCTGAGGCTTGTAGGGATTAGCATTCTTTTACAGTTTGATCCAAAAGTTGCTGCAGTCATGCAGAGAATGACTTAAAGAGAAAATAAAAAAGTTACTGTGCTTCTCTCACCGTGATAGAAATGGCACAGAATCTCGGGAAAGCAAGTGTAACTCAACAAGAGCTGAGAGAGTTGGGGCCTCAAGAAAAGAAGATGACAAGGAGACCTTAGAGCAGCCTTCCAGTACCTGAAGGTGGCCTGCAAGAAAGCTGGGGAGAGATTGTTTAAAAGGGCTTATAGCACTAATACAGGCGGCAATGGTTTTAAACTAGAGCAGGGTAGATTTAGACAATAGAAATTCTTTACAATGAAGGTGCTGGAACACTGGAACAGGTTGCTCAGGGAGGAGGTGGAGGCCCCATCCCTGGAGACATTCATGGTCAGGCTTGATGGTGCTCCGAGCAACCTGATGTGCCTGCTTACTGCAGGAGCTGTGACCTTTAGGTCTAAGCTGACTTTTGGTAACATTAAAGGTCCCTTCCAACTCAGTGCATTCTATGATGGAAAGGTGTTTGTGGTGCAGGGCTGCCCTGCTCTGTTCCAAATCAAGCTGAGTGCCTTGCTGTAAAGGAACTGTGAAAGCTCAGGCTATGGAGAGCACCACATGGGCCCCAGGGTAGATGGAGACATGATCAATACAGTGACTTGATTAGCAGAAGGGTGATGCAGAGCATAAGGCTGCCATGCTGGAAAACTCTTAATTGTAATTACTATCACCTCTTTAAGGCTGCACGTTTTGCCTTCTGAAATATTCTGCAAGCATTTAACATTTAAGACAAACAACAAAAATATCCCACCCACATTTCTGGTTCATGCCCAGAAATCTCTGATTCACAGAATCCCAGCATGGTGGGTTTGGAAGGGACCTCTGAAGATGATCTGGTCCGATCCCTTTCTGAAGAAGGGTCACCCAGAACAGGTTGCAGAGAAACCACTTATACATGGGTTTGGAATGCCTCCGGAGGAGGAGACTCCACAACCTTTCTGGGCATTGCTGTTTGAACATTTCCCTCTGTTAAATATGGTTCTGGTTTTGAAAGGAGACAGGGGGAGACACGCAGACACACTCCTGTCCACATGGCAGGTTTCAGTGCTCATATTCCTTAATGGACTCTGGATAGCTGGCTGCCTTGTTAGTCAATCAGTGACCTTCTGTATGCTTCTAGAAAAGGATTCCTCTATGGATTGTAGGCTTGTGGTGTGTTTCTGTTTGTTTTTTCCTGCTGATAGGGAACACCCCAAAAGCGTGGCTGTAGGCAGTTGAGATGCCGTTCCCTGGGTGTAGCTGTCTGATATATTGACTGAGCTGAATGCAGGAGGAGCAAGCTCCCATTCATCAGCCTGAGCTTCAAAAGCATGGCAGGGAGTGAGGGTTGCTACCGTACTAATGATCTCATGTACACTGCTTGTATCAAAGCTGTCATAGCAGGGACACTGGTGGCAGTAAGCATGCAGCCAACTCCCAAGCAATTCTTCTGGCATTATCTGGCACGTTTGCAGGATCCGTTCTTAGAAGTGCAATTACGGTGAATTCACAGAGGTCTCACACAAAGAACCTGTCCAGTTCGATTTATGCTTTGATAACAAACCAGCTCAGCCATCCCTCTGCTGAGATGTGGTCTTGTGTGGGTGTGCAGTGACATGTGTACACACACGTGGTGTGTCTCTGCATGTACAGGCAGAGTGTGGCCATCGGTGTTTGAGTGCTTGTTTAGATATTTGCTCTTGCACAGATGCAGCAAAGTGATGATTAGATACCAAGGATGGTAAATTTCCTCGATAACTTTGTAAGCCCAAGCTATAATAATCTGATACTGTGTCTTATATAAAAGCTTCTCTGCTCTAAAAAGTTGGCAAATTCTGGATTTCGGGTGAGGCTTTGAGGTCATGGGAACCACCTCGCAAACTCATCACTGCTGAGTTGGTCTGGCAGATGGATGGCCAGAGGTGTGCCAGGCAGGGGACTTTGTCCCAGGCTGGAGCAAAGACCTGGGTACAGACAGTACAGAAACTTGGGAGCTTAATGAGAAAAAATGCTTTAGTTTGAGAGTGCTGGAGCCCTGGAACAGACTGCCCAGAATGGTTGTAGAATCTCCTCTGTAGAGGTTCCAGACCCAACCTGGACATTGTGATCCTGGGTGACCTGCTCTGGATGACCCTGCTTTAGCAGGGAGTTTGGACTGGATGATCTCCAGAGGTCCCTTCCAACTCCTACCATTCTGTGATTTTGCAGAGAGCTTCCAAATGGCCTCTCCAAGCTTGATTTTCAACACAGCATTTGACTTATGTGGCCTCTGCTAAATTTATAGATGTGGTTGTGCCAGAAAACTCTTCTGCCTCAAAACTGCTTATGGGCTCTCAGAGAAGACAAGCAAGCAGGCAAGGAAAAAGTAGTAGCTCTCCTTCCATTTTACTGCTAAAGAACCGAGATTCAAGAGATTAATGGATGTGCCCAAGGTCATATTGGAAATCTGCAGCAGAGCCAGGCATCCCAGCTCATGGTTCTGGCCATTTATTTATTTTTTCTGTTAGTACTTAGAAGAAACACTGTTCCTGGAGAGAGAAACAAATCAGAAAAATAAGGTGGTAGTGTGGGAATGAGAGAAGGTCATTTGTCCTGTTTCATCGCTTTGTTGTCCAAAGATCTAATTACTTCTGGAATTACCTCAATGGCATTCAATCCCTGCCTGTCTGTCTTAGGTCATTCCACACACCTCACCTTGTCACTTTAAGATGCTTTATAAAGATTTTTTTTTTCTTCCCCTTGTAATTAAAAAATACTACTCCTGGCCAGGACTTTTGCATGTTTTTCAAACCTAAGTATGAGGCTGAATGCCAGCAGAGCTAGGCACTTGTTCTCCTGACATCTGATGATTGCGCTTTTACCTGTCATGGACCTGATGAAAAAGGTCTAGAGGAGGCCACAAGGATGATCAGGATACCGAGAGACCTGAGGCTATTGAGCCCGGAGAAGAGCAGCGTATGAGGGCATCTTCTCAATACTCAGCAAGAGTTAAAGGATGGGGGACAAGAGGATGGGGCTGGACTCGTTTCAGTGGTGCCCAGTGACAGGACAAGGGCCAATGGCCACAAACTGAAACCCAGAAGGCTTTGGTGTGAATTTGATGGAGCCCTGGAGCAGGCTGCCCAGAGAGGTTGTAGAGTCTCCTCTGGAGACTTTCAAAACCTGCCTGGATGTGTTTCTGTACAACCTGATCTAGACATACCTGCAGGAGGGTTGGACTAGACAAGGTCCCTTCCAACTCCTGCCATTCTATGATGACTCATCATCAGTCCCTTCCCCACCCACTCCATGAAATCTCTTGTGCATTTTCTTGGTCCCAGCTCCCAAGGCCTGCACAGAGCCAGCCAGGTCTCAGGGCTATCTCCACAGGGTTCTGACAATGAGCAGTTCTCATTGTGTGGCAGGTTACACAGGCCTCTGACCTGGAAGAAACAGAAAATCAAAACCAATGTGCTCATTTCAGCCTAGGCTTGTTGGACTGGTTCCCCAAGAGGTCTTTACCTCAACTTTATAACTCTCTCTTTTTTTTTTTTTCTTTTTTTAAAACATTGACCCAGATTCTGGATGGCTGACTTGGGGCAGGACCGTGTGGATACCCCTGAGCTCTCAGGAGCAGTTTTTGCTGGCTTTCTTCCTGAGTCTGCTGATCTCCTTTCATGGGAAGGCCAATTATTAAACTGAACGGTTTAATTCTTCCCAGTGTACCTCATAAATCTCAAGCCATATCCTGCCTTGCCAGCCGTTACTGCCAACTGAGAGGTTCCGAGGCAGTTGGCATAGCTGCTGGGACGTGGCTAGCCAAGGCTGCTTCACCTTCATGTCATGGTGGCTTAATATACTGGGCCCAGGAGTTCTGGTCAGGGATGGGGTCTGCATTTTGCAAGCCAGACAAGTACAGAGAAGAATAAGCCTTTGCCCCTATAAGTTTGCAGTCTTAATTAGGCCAAATCTTGGTTAATGGCTTCAAAGTATTTTTTACAAAGCCTTAATGAGGTTAGATCATACCTTACCCTACTTGGCTTTCTCCTTTCTACGCGTGGAGACGGTGACCTAAAAGCTCCTCTAGGCTCCCTGTCTTTGTTTCCACTATTAACACTGTTTATTTTCCTTGCAGCTAAGAGGGACAAAAGTTGGGGGGCAGGGTTGCCCCCTTTAGATGCGAGTTGTATGGTGCTGTGTTTATTTAGAATGAAATGACAACGTGTCCATCCTAGGCCCTTCTGCAGTTAGCCTGACTCCCTTAAATACTGCGTGCAAGGACGAGCTCGCTTGGGTGGCAGGGAAAATAAGAAGAATCAAAGTGTTTCATTTCACAGCTTTCCCCTCGAAATGTATTAATTTCTCTCTTTTTCTTTGCAGTCTGCTGGTCCTGATTAGTGTATTGCAAACTGAACTTTACCTATCAGCAGAGCTGCAAATTTAACCCAGAGTAAACTTAAAGTAGCTTCTGAAAGAACACTAGAGAGCAGGACACTTTGAGCTACACCTTGTAACATTTTTCAGTGGGAGATAAAGAAGAAGGAAAGGAATCTTTCAAAGGAAAAAAGGCTGGTTGTTGTCTTAGTCTTTCTGCTTATTTAGTGTCAGGAAGTTAGCTTTCATCAAAGATCTTAAAAGACAGTTCAGTGAAAACTGGGTAGAAAGGAGCAGCAGGTAAAGCCCAGCAATTCTGTACCAGCTTCTGTTGCTGTGACAGATCACAGGTCATTGTTGCTTTTATTGTAGAGGAAAGCACCGTGGGCTGGGTTTTGTGAGACAAGACCCAGCTCACTCGAGCAAAGGAAGCACCCAGAAAATGTCAGCCAGCGAAAGAAGGAGATCTAGTCTTTGCAGAGCTCTGCAAATAGTACCAAATACCAGTTGGCAACCCAGTGGGAGTGATGGTGAGGTGCTAAAAATACTGAGGTGGAACAGCATAAGTTCAAGAATTAGGGTAGTGCTTTGCTTAGGTCCTCTTATTTATTTGCCATTCTGTATCAGATTTACATCAAGTCCTAAACTCTCAGGTCCCAAATGGAATGAGACTGTGTTACACTGCATACCTCTTTTCATGTCAGCACCTAATTCAAGTGACTGTGGACCAGAAGTCCTTTCACAGTCACCTGGCAGCTTCTACTGTATTACATTAACAATCCTCACAAAGACATGCAGAGATGAAAGAGCTTTTCCCAGTCTCAGCCTGCAAGAATATTTTGAAAGGATAAATGGAATGAGTTGGTGGCATTCGAAATACCACAGAGCTGCTCTTCAGCCTACACATGCATGGCTGAGTTTAGAACTGTCCTTGCATCAAGCAATGAGTGGGTCTCTTTAGTGTAACAGCCTGCTGAAATAAAGAGGGTTATTTTCCCCTAGCTGGACAACAGCAGCAATATCAGTTTGGAAACTTCTGGACTGCTCCACCAGCATGACCTTTATCGCCTCATATCTCACTAGAGCCAGAGATTAGCAGTTTGTCTTTTGAAAGATAAAAATCATAATTTTGAGATGCTGTTTCATATCCTCCTGTTTCTACCATCCTCTTTTCCTTGGCATTTCAGTACATGGTAGGAAGCAATGGGGTTCAGCTCCAACAGTTCTGAGAAGGGAAGAGTGAGACACCAGTAAAATGCCAGCATTCTTAGAGCTTAAAGAATATTGTGGTTGTAAGCAATCAGTGCACCTCTTCTTGTAATGAAGTTAAGTTCCTTTGTGAGAATAGTATAGTGATTTTCATTTTCCCAAAAGCAGCTGAAATCTAGGGAAGTGTAACTGCTTTCCTGAAATCATAGAAGGAGCTTCAAGAGAGCCAGTTTCATCCCTTGTAAATCTGACCCTCACTAAACAAGGTAATGGAGGAAAAGGATTTATGCAAGAAAAGGGAAAGTGGAACTCACAGAGGGTGTGTAAGAAACCATCCATAACTGCCCCAGACTGGTGCTTTCATCCATTGTACCTGGAATTTCGCTTCTAAGCATTTTCTAGAAAGTCTTTGTGTTTATTAACACTCTGGTCAACAGTAAGAAGTATTATGGGTTCATCAGCACCATAAACAGTGAGGGGTGTGTACATTTTCACATTCTATCAGACCTTCAGAGGGATGGTGTGGCATTAACCAAGAGGCATGCAGAATCACAGCTCCTTACCTGCTTCTCCCTTGATAATTATAGAATCCACTGAGTTGGAAGGTGCCTTTAAAGGTCATCTAGTCCAACCCACCTGCAGTCAGTAGGGACATTCCCAACTAGATCAGGTTGTGTAGAGCCCCATCAAGTCTGACCTTGAATGTCTCCAGGGATGGGGCCTCCACCACTTTCCTGGGCAACCTATTCCACCACCCTCACAGTAAAGAACTTCTTCCTGATGTCCCATCTCAATCTGCCCTGCTCTAGTTTAAAACTCTTGTGCTATCACTAAAAGGCCTTGCAAACAGTCCTTCCCCACCTTTCTTTTAGGAGCCCTTCAGGTACTGGAAGGCTACTATAATGTCTCCCTGGAGCCTTCCCCAGGCTGAACAACTCCATCTCTCTCAGACTGCCTTTGTAGGAGAGGTTGTTGCTTTCAGTAAAATGTTCATACAAGGGAGATTACCTGTTAGGACCCTCACCTCCTTCACTCATGATAGGGCAAAGTGGGGTAGGCGCATTGTCCACTTGCCCTTTGCAGGGGTAGCTCAGTTTTTGTGGTCACCCTAGCACAGCAGCAAGTGGGACAGGCTGGGCCAGAGGACATTTGAGTGCTCCAGTGAGGTGCTTCCTCTGCATTCGTCGCTTTGCTTCTCTGTGTACTGGTGTATATGGAGCTTAGAGATTGTGGTGGTTTGAACAGTTACCTGCCCCCCACCTTTTGAAATAACCCAGGTTAGACTCAGAACACTGGAAGTTGATAAATGAAGCTTTATATTTGCAGCAATGCACAATATACAAGCAAATATTTACAATGTATAAGAGATATTTACAGATATATACAGTGAAAAGGTAATACAGAAACACCACACCCCTCCCAGAGATCAAAATATCCAAGAGGGGTAACCAACCACCCCTACCACCTTTCCCCCCTTCCCCAATCTTATTTCACCACCTGTTGATGCTGCAGATAGGTGAAGGTAGATCAGCCAGGGGGATTAGCAGTAGGAAAGAAGTTAGTAGAATTATTGAGAATCAGCTACAAAAGGCAGAGATAAAGAAACCATGCCAGAGAAGCAGCCACAGCCCAGCGAGGTCTGAAACCCTCTGACTTATCTATATTTGGGTTACAGTCTTAAAACATTTTTTTTTTCTTTTTCAGTAGAGCTCTGGGTGAAGTGACACAATGTATTTTCGTTTCTCAGCCAATAGTCTAATTTCTCACTCAAATTCTCCAATTGGTTCAAACCAGCCCAGAGGTAACCAAAGCTAGGGTGCTGAAGAAGGGAGGTGTTGGTGAGCACCTAGTGCTTCATCTCTGCTAGCAGCCTTGCGGGGAATGACACCAAGGGCCAGGCCCTCTCCACCGTGTTCAACCTACCTGTGCCCAGAAAGGCATAGTGCAGGGTGGGCAGAAGGAATAGTTTGTCCTACACTGATCTCCCATATGATAATGTGGGGAAAGTTTTTACCTTCTTGGTGCTGTCATCAGGAGGTCCATATGGAAATTATGTTCAAAGACTTTCTGATACATGCAGGCTTAACTTTGGGGTATGATGGGCAGGGAAAAATGTGTTGATGCAGTTTGAAGTCAGTTTTACCTGAACTGTACATCAACAGTGCCCAGGGAAATGGAATATAACTGCAGCAGGTAGAACAACTGAGCTATGACCTGTACTCAGAGCACAGCAAGAACCTCCCACAGCACCAGTGCCCCTTGTATGCCTGTGAAGGGCACATTCCAGCCTTATTTAGTAGTGAAATATCAGCCCATCAATCAGATTGACCACAAGTGGCTTGTGAATGTAGTAGTTCTGTTTTTCATGCAACTGATCATGACCAAAGCTGGACAGAAAATAATGTGGTTCATATATTAAATATGGCATTTTATGAGTGTTCAACACAGTAATTCTCATTGAGGGGTAATATTTAGGCCAAGTGATAAACCTAAGGACTGATAGGAAAGACTTTTTTCTCCTTGCAGAAATTAAATTTATTTTAACAAGAATCAAACTTTATATTATTCTTTGAGCAAAATGCATGGAACTTGATTAAGCAAAATTAATGAAGTAAAATCAAAATAATTAATCACACAGCTCCAGTAGGTTTAGCAAAAGCACATTTGCAGCACAGAAAAATGTTCACCCTCTTTGCACAAACAGCAAAGCGGCGTTTTGCTAGCAGTAATGTGGGAAAGCCTCATGAAGTTTGACAAAGACAAACGAAGGGTCCTGCACCAGGGGAGGAACAACCTTCTGCACCAGTATAGGTGAGTGGCTTATCTTCCAGAAAGCAGCTCTGTGAAGAAGGCCCTAGGTGTGCTGGTGGACAAGAAGTTCACCATAAGCCAGCAATATGCCCTCTTGGCCAAGGAGGCCAATGATTTTCTAGGGTGCATTAAGATGAGTGTGGCCAGCAGGTCAAGGAAGATTCCTCACCCCTGGTGAAGCCCTGGTGAGGTCATCCCTGGACTGTCCTGTCCAGTTCTAGGCTCTCCCCAGTTCGAGAGGGTCAAGGAACTATGGAAGAGAGTCCAAAATAGGGCTACTGTGATGGTTTGGGAGTTACCCACCCCCACACACATTGGAATTTACCCAAACTAGACTCACCCAGCTGGAATTTAAGAAATGAGGCTTTATATTCACAGCTTAGCCAATATACAAGCAGAAATTTATGATATATTGCAAATATTTACAGCTATATACAGAAATATACAAGTTAAAAGTAATACAGAAACACAATGCCCCTCCCAGAAATCAGAGTCCCTAAGAGGGGTTCCCAACCACCCTTCCGCCTTCTCTCCACCCCTTAACCTTATCACAGAATGTGCCTTGTTTGCAAGGTGAAATGGAAAGACTGGACAGAAGCAGAATTGATTATTTGGGTTACACAGATCCAAGCAGAAGCCAGAAAGAGAGACCAACAGACTCTGCAGACAGACCCACACTGTCTTATCTATGTTTATGTCCTTGCTTTTATACATTTCAGTAAACCTATGAGTGAAGTTGACATCAACGTTGTTGTGGTTTTGCAGCCTATAATCTATTTTTTCTCATTAATATATTCCCATTAGCCTCAAACTAGCACAGCTGAGGGAACTGGAGTGTCTCAGTGAGGAGGAAAAGCTGAGAGACCTGGGGAAGGAATATTCCCTGAGGCCCTGAGAGGGAATATTTTCAATGCTTATCAAAGGCTAAAGAGTAGGGGGCAAGAATATGTGGCCAAGACTCTTTTCAGTGGTGTCTGGTGATAGGACAAAGGACAACAGATGCAAACTAGAATCATTAAGGAGAAACTTCTTTTCTGTGAGGCAGCCCTTAAGCACACTGCCCAGCGAGATTGTGGAGTCTCCTTCCCTGGAGACTTTCAAAGCTTTCCTGGATGTGTAGGAACACAGCTTTATGTAGACATACCTGTTTAGATGGGGCCACGGAGGAGATAATCTCCAGAGGTCCATTCCAATCCTTACCATACTGGAATTCTGGAATTCCCTAAGTGCAGAGAGTAGAAACACAAAAAGGATAAACAAAGGCTGTACAGAAAGTGAAGAAGTAGCTGTAGGAAGACAGCTTCAGATGTTAAGCCCAACTGTCCAGCTCAACCAAAATCTTTGAATTGGAGATCAAACTCTAATGTCCTGTTCATGTTCTTTGATGCTGACCCTTGATAAAGCCCTTTGAGATGAATGCACTTTGGGAAGTGAGCAGCAGGTTCCCAGGCAGTTTGTTTCAGTGCTGCCCAAGTCACAGAGGGGTTCTTTATTGCTCACAGCTGCTGTCACTGCCCTGACTGAGAAAGTACAAAGATGAAGAGCTAAAAGAGGGTAGAACCTGAACAGGAACTTGCTCCAATTAGCAGAAGGCTTCTTGACAGGCTAAGCTGAGCACTGAGCATGAAAGGGGTTAGCTGCAGTCTGGCCTTTCTCTTTGAACAGTTACATAAGCATTTGGGAAAAGAGCTTTGCTTGGCAGAACATAGGCTATGGAAAATTAACTTGTTTCTCATGATGCGTTAGATGCCACTGAGATGATGATGTTAAGGTTCTTATTTTAAAGAGTTGCAGGCTTTTAACAGAGAACACAAGGAACATCTTGCTTTGGGATTTCACACTTAGTCAGTTCATCAAGTACTGATATGCACGTAGTACTTTGTTGCAGGCCTCACAGTGCTGATAGTAGCCTGAGGCATCTCTAGACAGTATGGAAAAGGTTGGCCATGCATAGTTCCAACCCAGTCATCACGTAGTAGTTCCTCAGATCTGACTTGGATGTTTTGTGCTTTGAACAAATGCATGGAGTGCTTCTGCTCACCTGCCCTGCTTTCTGTTTGCAAAAGGTTTTTCCTCACTGGTTCTCGAGACAGCTGTGAGACAGGTTATTTTTCTTTCCAGCAACTGTGAAATGGGTGATTTTTCTTTCCAGTGAGTTTCAGCCAAACTGAAGCTGAGATAACATCACTGGAGCCCATCTGCTCTGAACACTGAAGCAATCAAAACCACCACTAATTTTAGCAGCAATCCTTGAGATAAATATTAAACACCTGGAGGTGTTAAAAAAGGAATGAGAGATGGCTTTGAACACCTGGAGATGTTCAAAATATGTGTAGACGTTGTACTTCAGGACATATTTTAGTGGGGCATGGCAGTGTTGGGTTGGCTTGGTGATCTTAGATGCTGGACTTGATGATCTTAGAGACCTTTTACAACCTTAATGATCCTGTCTTCTTCTGCCTAGGGGAGTTGTGGTCATTGCTGCCACCATCCAGACTTGACTGTATGAAGTCCAGCCGCTTGGCTGTTGATTGACATTTCCCATTGACTTCATGGGCAGCTTCTGAGCCCAGACAACATGTTGTTTGCGGCAAGCAAACTTGCCACCTCTTTGACTGGTGGCAAGTTGATCTCCTGCGTCACTCATCTCCAGTGATGGGAGGAATGCAGGTCAGACGTAGTGCCGCACGTGGGGATGCCTTCCTTCTGTCACAAAGAAGGCTGAGATGAGATCTTATCAATGTTTACAAATACCTTAAGGGTGAGTATCAAGAAGAAGGGGGCAGTCTCTTTTCACTGCTGCCCAGTGACAGGATGAGAAGCAGTGAAAACTGGAACACAGGAAGTTGGCCTTCAGTGTGACTAAAATCTTCTTTGCTGTCAGGGTGCCAGCGTTCTGCAGCAGGCTGCCCAGAGAGGTTGTGGAGCCTCCTTCTCTGGAGACTTCCAAAACTCTTTTGGATGGATTCCTGTGTGACCTGCCCTAGGTGAACCTGCTTTGGCAGGGTGATTGAACTAGATGCTCCTCAGAAGTCCCTCCAGCACCCACATTTTGTGATATCTTCTGCTTGATGACATGAACAGCACCCTGTGCTTCTGTCATGCGTGGTGGCTGTTGCTCATAGAAACTTTTTCTGCAATTTGCTGAGTTGAGGCAGAAAGATGGAAGTGATGTTGGTTTTCTAGCCAAGAAACTGATTGTAGTTGATGAGCTGGATGGCATCAGGCTTGTTCTGCATTAGTGCTCTCTGTTACTGTCCTGCATGCTGCCAGGATCTGCTGTACTCGATACGTTTCCATTTGTGCTGCTGTTTGTTGTTATGGGTTCTTGTTGTGTTTTTTGCTTTTTTTCTCACAACTCATCTCTCTCTCTATTCACTGTAACTATTATCCTAAAAATCTTCATGAGGGGTTATTGCAGCGGTAAGTTAATTTGATGAAACAACACCCTTAATGCACTTATTCCTGATAACAATGATCAGAGAGACGAAGAAAATGCATGTTGAGAAAAATTTACTAGGAAATTGGTAAAAGGGCTGCTGCTGGCATTGCTGCTTAGCAGCATTCAATTGCTGTGCCGCATGTGCAGCAGGGAAATCAATAGCCCTGTTCACCGTCATCTTCCCCCCACCTCCTATTTGTGTAAATACAATCTCTGCTAATGAATATGGCATTTGAGCACATCCAAACTGACTCGTCTTGGAGACAATGAGTAACAGTTTATTTATAACCTCATCAGGAGCAGATCAACATCAGTCTGAGCTGGTGGTTTGTTGGTTGTTTTTTTTGTGGGTTTTTTTTTTTTTCTTCCTCTCCCTTTTATTAAGAGAATGGAGTAACTTTCCTACAGAAATATTTATGGTGCTGGAGGAGAAATCCTGTAGTGCTGGGAAGCTCACAGCATTGCTTGCCGTGTCACTAATGTTTTCAGCAGTGCTGGAAGCTAACCCTTTAGAAATCAGTCAATGGTTTTACTAAATGCTAACATTTAATTTTTGAGTGCTTTTACAAAATCCACATAGTTGATGAAAGCAGATTAAAGGAGCATGAAATTAGTGGGGCTTACATCTCTTTATGGTTTGTGAGCTGAACTGTTATTGGTTTCCAGATCTGCTTCTAAGTCCCAACAAATGGAGGCTGAAGTTTCTTAATATTTAGATTTGCTAAATAAAAGAGCTTTTAAATTACCTTCTTCACAGCAGATGAGCATCAAATGTCTTGTACATTTGTGTATGAAGTTACCCTCTGTCCTTTTCTTTAAGGCATAAAAAAAAAAAAAAAAAAAAAAAAGAGCAAAAAGTTGAATGAATTAAGCACTTTGGCATGAAATTTAAGGGCCAGTAGTGATTACTAGGGCCTCAGGGAAAGCGTTCCCTGGGGTCACATTATTGCCTTGATGTCTAATGATGGGCTGGTGTTGGCTGCTTTTAGAAATCAAATAATGCAGCAGACTGTTAAACTCACATTAAACCCACAGTGTCTGATACCTCTGTGGATGGGAGTTGGTCTTACATAAATCCCAGTTCAGAGTTAGGGAAGATAGGCTCTGTAGGAGCACCTGGGAAAGGTCCATGCTTGTCTGCTGATCCAGAAGGCTATTTTATATGACTGTTTGATTATTTATGGGTTATGCTTCTTCTGATTGGAAAAGAATCACAGAACGTTAGGGGTTGGAAATAACCTCAAAACATTATCCAGTTCAACTGCTCTGGCCAGAGCAGGGTCACCTGGAGCAGGTCATACAAGAACATGGCCAGGCAGGTTTGGAATCTCTCCAGAGGAGGAGACCCCACAACCTCTCTGGGCAGCCTGTTCCAGGCCTCTGGCATCCTCACAGTGAAAAGGTTATTTCTTATGTTCGCATGGAACCTCCTCTGCTGTACATTGACTGTAAACATACAGAACTGCTAGTCCTGCTGGCATCATCACATCAGTAGCACAGAGTGTTTTTGCTGTATGCTAACTGTGCAGATATTCCTGATAGAGGAAAAATGCCATCCGCCTTGCTGCTTCTGTCTGCTCACTCACTCCTGGCACAGCAGGAGAATAAATGTGCTGTAATGGCTGGGGATGCCCAGGGGTGTTGTCGTGAAGATGAAACCCTGAAAACATATCCTTTGCACTGAGCCTGACACTGTTGTAAACATCTATGTTTAGAGTCACCTGAGAAAATAAGTTGGGGATCTTGCACAAAAAATACCCTGAAAGTTTTCATTTAGAGCAAGAACTTCTGTGTTCAAAGCCACATTTTGGTTAGAAAGGACAATTTTTAATTGAAGGAATGTCAAATTTTAAGTTTAATTCAGTTTCTTGTGCTTTGATTTTCATCTCTCCACCCATCTGTCTGTCTATCCATTCATCAAGCACACTAAATCATAGAATCATAGATTGTCTCAGTTTGGAAGGGACCTCACAGGTCATCTACTCCAACCCCTCTGCCATGGGCAGAGACACTTCTCATCTAGACTTGGTTGCCCAAGGCCCCATCCAGTCTGGCCTTGAACACCCCCAGGAAGGAGCCATCCACAACCTCCATGGGCAGCCTATTCCAGAGTCTCACCACCCTCATGTTCAACAACCCCTTCCTAAGACCCAGCCTAAACCTACTCTCCCTCAGCTTCAAACCATTCCCACCTTGTCCTGTCTCTAGACAGCCTTATGAAAAGTTCCTCTCCAGCCATCTTGTAGGCTCCTTTCACCTACTAGAAGGCAGCTCTAAGGTCTTCCTGGAGTTTTCTCTCCTCTAGTCTGAACAACCCCATCTCCCTTAGCCTGTCCTCATAGCAGAGGTACTCCAGCCCTTGGATCATCTTTGTGGCACTCCTTTGGACTCACTCCAACATTTCCATGTCCTTCTTATGATGGGGACACCAGAACTGGATGCACTACTCCAGGGGGGTCACACCAGAGCAGAGCAAAGGGGCAGAATCCCCTCTCTTGCCCTGCTGATCACACTTCTATTGCTGCAGCCCAGCACACAGCTGCCTTCCAGGCTGCATGGGGCACTGCTGGTTCATGTCAAGCTTCTCATCAGCCAACGTCTCCAAGTCTCTGTCTTCAGTGCTACCCTCAGTCCACCTTTGACCTTGCACTTTGACTTGTTGAACCTTATGCATTTTACACTGGTCCACTTCAGAAGCCTGTCAAGATGCTTCTGGATGCCATCTCTGCCCTCAAGCTAATCCAGCACCCCAGACGTTAGCTAAGCCTCTACTGCCTTTGCTTGCTGCATTGAAGTTTGATTTGGGTATAGAGAGCCAGCTGTCTGAAGGCAGCTGTGAGCACTGCAAAGCCCAAATCCTTCCGTCTCCCAGGCCTAAAGCCGCCCTGTGCAGGGAGTTGGAGGCTGACCCAGCAAAGCAGACAAGCTGTCTGCACAGCAGGTAGATTCATCTGGAGCCTTTTGCCTGTGCCTTTCTCATGTTGCTGAGTTATTGCACCCATACCCAGGTACACAAACTTTGTGGGGTGGTTTGGTTTTGTTTTTTGTTTCCCTTCTCCAAATGCACAGCTGCAAAATCCTCCTTGCTGGGAGTAAAGCCAATCCCAACAACTACCTTTTTGTCCACCTCTTTTTGTTTCTCTTTTGTCCCTCTAGAAGAAAAATATTTCAGACATCATGGGTGTGTTCTAAACTAGGCGAATTATCACATCCCTCTGTTTTTAGCAAGAACTTACACTTGTGAACCATTTCCTATCAGCATTAACATCAGGTTTTAGATTCTCCAAGTGACAGAAGAGACTTCTTAATACAGCTTGGCTGCCTTGCCTGCATACTTAAACATCTTCACAGGAGATGATGTAAGCAAGAGCGTGAGGAAAAGCAGCCCTGTGCCCACAGTGGTGCTTTTGAGGTGGGCGACTGGGACGAGGGTCAAGAAGTGACCTCTGAAGCGAACTCACAGAGCAGACAGGGCACTGTCATCTTATGTAATATCACAGGGAAAAAAATCTGCATGAATCCTTTTAATCAAATCTAGATCTGAGCATTAGGACCAGAAGATAGCTTTTTCATCTACAGGAAATGAATTCCCAGCTGAAAAATCCTTGACAGATGCTCACAAATGTCTGCTCACTTCCAACCAGTGTAGGAGCAAAGATCAGATTTACCATTTCACCTGTAAATAATTAATCAAGTGAGAACTCCAAGACCCAGCTACCAGTCACCTTAAAATGTGTCAAAACCTGCAATTTCTGGCAAACTCAATAGGAATCTCAGGCCAATTAAGTTCTCATTAGGGCTGCAAATTTAATGTTGGCACCAAAACTGAGTTACTGTTGGCAAATGACAATACTGAGTGCTAAATGTTAGAAGGAGCAGTGAAGCTGTTTGGAATTGAATGGATGAACACAAGAGAGCTCCTGTAGGCTAGGTGCTTGGCATGTGGATGGTAGTTGAAATCTTCATAGCTGGCAAAGGATTTATTCCACCAGAGAAGTTGCCCTAACTTCTCCAAGCCTAATTTATTTTGCCTTTATTTAGTTCAAGATTCTATATTTTTTGGGGGGCTAGGCTGCTACAGGTCATTGTGATTTCTTTATTGAATATCCTGCACAAGAAAAACACAAACCAAAACTTTCTGAAAGGTCAATCACAGTATCTCATTTACCTGATCAGATCAACACCCAGCAAAAGGCCCTGGGACAATGAGCTGTGCAAGTGGTAAGCTGTTCCAGTCTGGTGTGTGAGGGTCAGAGCCCTGGTACGGGAAAGCTACTCTAAGGTGTCCACCAAAATTTCTTTTCTCCAGGCCAAACAGCCCCAACTCTCTCAGCCTACCCCCAGAGGGAAGGTGCTGCAGCCCTCTTGGTGGCCTCCTCTGGACCCACTCCAGCAGTTTAGGGGATACCTTAGAGCAGCCTTCCTTTACCTAAAGTGGGCTACAAGAAAGGCAGGAAGGGACTTTTTACAAGGGCTTGTATTGATAGGGTGATGGGGAATGGATTGAAGCTTCAGGAGGGCAGAATTAGGCTGGAGATTAGGAAGAAATTATTTCCAGTGAGGGTGGTGAGACTCTGGGATAGGCTGCCCCCTCCCTGGAGATGTTCAAAGCCAGCTTGGATGAGGGCTTGAGCAAGCTGCTTTAGTGGGAGGTGTCCCCGCTCATGGTAGGGAGATTGGAACTAGATAACATTTCAGGTCCCTTCCAACCCAACCCATTCTATGAATCTATGAATATCAGTGATGCAATCACATGCACGATGTTTCTTCTGGTCCTAGAGAACTGAACCTTGATGGATATCCCCTCCAAATGAAATTTTCTAAGAGAAGCAAATTCCTGAGATGGTGGGAAAAGTGGTTTGGGGTGGTCTCATTGTCTATAGTGTCAGGCCATTGCTATGAAGTAATTGTAAAGGCTGCTGTAAGGGGAGAGGTGCTGGCTTTCAGACACAACATCATTAAGCTGTGGTCATTAGGAAAATCCCAGGATACTTTTTGAAAAAGTAGAGTAGTTAACCTTGGTGGCTTGGCCAGACTCCAGCTTTTGTAATTGTGTCCTGCCTACCTAAAATTGCATTGCAGGCATTCAGCTGGATGGGGCATTCTTCACCTCTTACTCTGGGCTGCTGAGTAATTCCGTTCAATATTTTCAATATTTCAACCCAGAAATGTCTTCATTCAGCATTATTTGTTTTGAATGATAGTTTGTAAAGTGCTTGGAAATCCTCCGGGCTGGAAGTTGCTGTCTACCCAGGAATGTAAATTTTCTTTGTTGCCAGCTGTAAAAGCACACAGGGTGTGGCATTGAAAGATCTGTGCATGGTGCCATTGTGATTTGGCCAGAGAGATCCTGAGAACCAGAGAAGAGCCTTTATTAAACAGCCACTTTATGCAAGGATGCATCTCCCAAAGCCAAGTAACTATCGTCGTCTATCCATGGATTAATAACATGCCCTTCAGGGTACACTGAGGCAGCCAGGTTATCATGGAATCTTCTAGGCTGGAGAAGACCTTTAAGTCCATTGAGTCCAAACACTAATCCAACACTACCAAGTCTGGTGCTAGGCCACATCCCTCAGTACTACATCTCTGTCTTTTAGCTACATGGTGTGCAAATGCAGTGCTGGTGATGATGGTTTTAGTTTTAGGGGACCACAGTCATGCTCAGAACAGAGCAAGAGGCTGAGGGGAGACCCCATTTCTCTCTCTAACTCCCTACAAGGAGGTTGCAGTGAGATGGTGATCGGTCTCTTCTCCTTAGTAACAAGTGTTAGAATGAGAGGAAATGGCCTCCAGTTGCACCAGAGGAGGTTTAGGTTGGACGTTTCAGAGAAACTTCTTTGCTGCAAGAGTGGTCAGGCATTGGGGCAGTCTTCCCAGGGAGGTGGTGGAATCACCATTCCTGGAGATGTTCAAGAAGTGTGTGGACGTGGCACTTTGGGATATGGTTTAATGACCATGGTGGTGGTGGGTTGATGGTTGAACCCAATGATCTTAGAGGCCTTTTCCAACTGAAACCCTCCTCTGAAATTCATCACCCTGGTAGACTGCTGGCTTATCTGAAATGTGACTTCTGCAGCCAGCCAAGCAAAGCCTTTGCTTGCTTGCACTGAAAGCTGTCAGGGCAGCTTGGAGTGGAGCATGGTCTAAATATAGCAGTGATTGTTTTCTAAGCAAACCTTATCCTTTTTTTTTTGGACAGAAGTTATCCATCCATGCATCAAAGCAAGCACACTTCAAGGAGCTTTATCTCTGTAGATAAGGCTATGTGATACAGGAATTAAGAGGGGAATAAAGGTGGAATTAGTGCCAAATCCACAGTGATATTCTGCTGTGAGATGCTTTGACCTGCAGTTCTTTTCAAGTTGCAAGTGATGTGAGCGAGCTGTATGTGCTTGTAATGAAACATTAAGGCAAGTTTCAGGCACCTGAGGAAGATCACTTGTTTATTGTTTTCCCAGTAATATCTAGAGTCAAAACCTGCCTAGGTCCCTGGAAAACAAACAGAGAATTCAAGGGTAAGGGTGAAAGAGGAAAGAAAAGATCTGCTTAGGGAGAGGGGTAATAAAAGCAAAGCTTTGTGCTTTGCCCAGGTGTGCATTCAAAATTATTTTCACTTCAGATAATTCTCTGTGTTTCTTCCAGAGCTTCTTTTTCTTGTGGAATGTGGGGACACTGCTCCAGCTCAAGCAGTGGGATGGCTTTTGCTGGCTTGATCCAAAGCTGACACAGGAGGTTCCACCCCAACACGAGGGGGAATTTCTTTACTGTAAGGGTCACGGAGCACATGAACAGACTCCCCAGGGAGGTTGTGGAGTCTCTTCTCTGGAGACTTTCAGGGCCTGTCTGGATGCATTCCTCTGTGACCTGAGGTAAATTATGGTCCTGCTCTGGCAGGGGGGTTGGACTCGATGATCTCTTTTGGCCCCTTCCAACCCCTGACATCCTGTGATCCTGTGACATGCTTCCCCTCGACTTCAGGCAGTTTGAGAACAGAAAGCTCGAGTGCTCCAACAGTGTCTTTATTCTGGCAATCTCTTCAGAGGGATGATGCTGAAAACCAGCTGCAAGTCTGCAAATTTTCAGGCTTTCTTATTTGTAGTCTGGGGAGGTTTTTTTACCTTTCTTTACTGAGTGTGTGGTCTCTCCTCATAGGCACGTAACCTAGTTGGTATTTCATGTGTCCAAGCCGTGTGTCTTCTATTGGGCTTATGTGATGCCCAGCAGGTCTGCTGCCAGAGGAAGGGGGTGCAGGCATGTTCCAAGCCTGTATTCAGTTACAGAGCATCATTACTCAGCAAGCAATGTCGCATTGTCTGAGGGGCCCTGGACCAAGCTGCCCAGAGACGTTGTGGAGTTTCCTCTAGAAAGATTCCAAACTCACCTGGACATTGCAATCCTTAGCAACCTGCTCTAGACATACCTGCAGTGGCAGGGGTTGGTCTGGATGACCTCCAGAGGCCCCTTCCAAACCCAACTATGCCAGGATTCTGTGTGGTTCTTTAAAGTCTTTAGAGGGTCACCTAGTGTAACAGTTATGCCCAAGGAGCAAGGACAGCGATGACTTTGTGGTGAATATAAGGCTAATCAGGGAGTCTTGGCACAAAGGGTATTTTGGAGTGCCTTGCCCTGACAGAACAGATGAGCAAAGTCAAAAGCTGTCCACAGCCTCCATTGCAGTGGCTTTTGGGAGCAGGGGAAACCTTCTCCCATTCATCATGCTACTTTCTGGTGAGATTGGAGCAAGCAGGGACAGGGGAAGATAATCAGCAGTTTATAGAGCAGCCTGTCTCTTCGGCCTCCTGCCAGCATGACTGCAAATCTGATTTCAGATCATGCTCAAGATATGCAGAGGTTTTATTCACAGCCAAACCTCCTTCCTTCATGTGATGACTTTCCTTCCCTACCCACCCTTCTTCATTTCTGCAAGTGTTTCAAACTGAGCCTGCAAGGTTTGTTTGCTAAACTAGGTGCCTGGCTCTGTGAAAGGCTGAGATTTGTGAGACAAATCGTAGGTAGAGGTGGTTGGGGGGTTTTAAATGCCATAATTAACTCCTGCTCCTGGCCCTCTTACTATCCACTTGTATTCAGAGCATGCAGAACTCCTACCCTGACAGCACTGATGCATCAGGCCTGGGAGTGTTTGCTGTACATTTGTTAAATAGCTGGCAGTGTTTTTGGGTTGTCTTGGAATTGCAAAATTCATAGAAACAGGAACTTTGTAAGTCAGTGTTTTTCTGAGTTGGAGATATGTGGCCTTATTGAGATGGGCAAGGCACAAACCTTGGTGTAGCTAGCATGTGTAAAGGGTTAACCTCTCCTGGGGGGGAAGGCTGAACATGACCCCAGGTGGTCATGACTCCTCCCTGGGGGTGGTCTGAGCTGCCCTCCCAGCTGTTGTGTTTAGCCCACTCCACTTCCTGTCTGGACCCTCCATAAAGGGGAGAGGAACTTCCTGTTCCCCCTTCTCTTGGTCCTGCCTCCAGCCAGCTACATCCTGCTTTTCCTGCCATTACCAGGATACACATGCTGTCCAGAATACATGTGGGGAGAGCAACCACCTCTGGAACTTCTTTTTGTCACCCTGCATCCACCATCATTTTGCATCCATCTGTATCAATTTAACTTCACCATCTGGATCCAATGCATGTTCTATTTTCATCTACTGCTTGTATGCCTATATTTTGTATTTTTGTTTCCCTTCCCCATCTCTTCTGTAATTCCCTTTACCTAAAACACATCTTTATTTATTTTTGAAGTGTTTTGTGGTTTTTTGGGGTTTTTTTTTTTCCTAACTTCCAAATCAAATTAAGTCTATTTATTGAGCTTTTGGGCTCAAGGGTCCTAGCTAAACTGCTGATGGAGCCTCTGGTGTTCTTTGTCCTCTTATGCTGTGCACTGGTAGTACAAACAATTTTCTACTTATCTGCATGCCCACCTATTTTCCTCAGATATTCTTCAAGTGTGGCCCTGAAGATAAGTTTGCATTAGGCCATACAGAATGTGTTGTGCTTCTGAAAAGAGTTGTTCCGTCTCTGTTGAAGTTGTGTTGTGTTGCCATAGTGATTTTTTCTTACTTGTCTGTGAAATGTCTACCCCGGTTCGTCACTGCAAAAACAAAGCCTTCTGCTCCATGCTGGGATGCTGATCCTCAAGAGGAATGCTGACCAGCATTGAGAGCCTGGACTTGGGCAAAGTTGAGGTCAGGGTCTTGCTCCAAAAGATTATGATGAGAGTCGCCCTGGCCATCCCCTGTGTGCACATGGAAAGAAGTTCTTCCTTATGCTTGGATGGAACCTCCTGGGTTCCAGTTTGTGCCCATTGCCCCTTCTCCTGTCACTGGGGACCACTGAAAAGAGCCCAGCCCCATCCTCTTAGCCCCCACCCTTTAGCTGTTGCTGAGCATTTAGAAAATCCCCTCTCAGGTTACGCTTCTTCAGGCTACACAGCCTGAGGTCTCTTAGCCTTCTCACAAAGATGCTCCAGGTCTCTCAGCATCTTTGCAGCTTCTCTTGTACTCTCTCCAATGGATCCCTGTCTCTCTTTGAACTGGGGAGCCTGCAACTGGACACAATACTCTAGATTCTGTGGCAGAGTCAATACTCACGATACTCTGACTAGGGCGGAGTAGAGGGGGAGAAGAACCTACCTTAACCTGCTGGCCACACTCTTCTTCATGCATCCCAGGATCTCATTGGCCTTCTTGACCACAAGATCACACTGCCAGCTTGTGATTAATTTGTTGTTCACCAGGCCATAAACATGACCATATTCACATTGTCAGAATAAATGTCCTCGGCTGTAGAGACACCTCTAGTGTCACCTTTTCAGCAGATAACCTCTTTTCAGTGGGTCTCTGACACAGATCTTGTGTGCGGAGGGTGGGACCTGTTGCTGCATATCAACAGGTGACATCTTTATTTCTCTTTTGAGCTTTTCTAGCAGATCCTACATCTGGCAATGGAGGAGTCACCTTTGTAGCTTAAAAAATAACCGACTCATCCTAGGAACAGTCATTTTATCCCCTAAAATCCCAACCACACTTAAGGCAGGTGGGATGGATGAAGGAAAATGCATCATCTGCACCCTTCAGTTCTTCACAGACAGGGTACAAAATCCCAGCCAGTTCCAAGTTTACTCAGGCAGTCAGAGAAGGCAGATGTGCAACAAACACCATGTTCTGAGCATTTGGTAGCCATTGGGCTTCCCTTCTTCCCATCCAACTTAGAAGTAAGCGGAACAGTGATGGTTAAAATTGGTGAAATCACTTGACAGAGTTGGGGTAGAGTGGCAGGAGTTGGAAGGGAGCTCTGGAGGTCATCTCATCCAACTGCCCTGCTAAGACAGGTATGCCCAGGTCAGGCCATACGGGAGCACATCCGGGTGAGTTTGAAAGTCATGAAGGGAGAATCCATGGTATCATGAAGCCTGCTCAAGATTGGAGAACTGGAGAGTATGAGCCATGAGGAGGCTGGTGGCTGCTCAGCCAGAGCAACAGAGAAAGGGGGAACATCAGGAAGGTTTGGCTTAGTCACAGCATATGCTGGTGAGCAGTGCCCTGAAACAGTCTAGAGGTGCTGGGCAGTGTCTGCTAGCATCAGGCCAGTTTCAGAAGATCGGTGAAAAGCAAAGCAGTGTGACCAAACAATGTCTGGAAATAAACCACTGAACTGTGTTTAAGTCTCTGCCATCTCAAGTTGAAGTAGTGAGAAGAAGAATGTGGATAAGCTACAGGAGCCCAAATGTCTCCTAGAAGGACCTGTATAATTTTTTTTCCCTTTGTTAATGATCCCTTTGATGTGATTGAGAGCTCAGCTGGTTGGACTATGTAGAGCCATCCATTTGGATACTGAATACAGGAGGGCAGAGCAGCTCCCACAGACATGTGTTTATGGCCTGGCAAGGATTTTTACAGCCAATTTGAACATTTTTTTTTTTCAACTGCTTAATGTCCTCATTGGCTTGGAAGGATTTGGGAACCAAATGGGAGAGAAGCAAGCATAAAGCAGGTGCACTGCTTTACCTTGGCAGTGGGCAAAGAGCAGGGATGAGTGGAGGTGGCATTTACTCAGATGCTTAGGTTTGACACTGTTGTAGGAGAGTCCAAAATAATAGGATTCCAGGCAAAAGTACTGTTGAGGCCACAAAAATGATCTGAGGGCTGGAAGCCCTCTGTTTTGAGGACAGGCTGGGAGAGATGGGGTGGTTCAGCCTGGAGAGGAGAAAACTCCAGGGAGACCTTCTGGTGGTAGCCTTTTGGTAATTGAAGGGCTGATAGAAAGCTGGGGATAGACAGGACAAGGAGTGATTGTTTTTAACTAGAAGAAAGAGATTCAGACCAGAAACAAGGAAGTAATTTTTTTACGCTGAGGGTGGTGAGGCACTGGCCCAGGTTGCCCAGAGAGGTGGCCTGTAGTGGGTTTGCAGTCACCTGCTTTAGCATCAGATCCTGTATTTGAGTATGAAGCAACACTAACCTGTTCTGAACCATGCAGAGAGGCAATGATGAGCAGTAGGTAGAGACGATGCTGTACAAAACAGGAAGCAACTGGGTACCTGTCCCACAGGCACACATGAGACAGGGCTTCCTGGTGCTACAGACCTGCTGGTGGGCTATTTTCATTGTAAATCAAAAGGAACCACTAAAAAATACCTGCTTCCAGAGGGCAAATAGTAGCTCTGAACATGTTAAGGTCCAGGATCACATCTAAATATGGACTTCCATTTGCAAATGCAGTTTGGGCAAGAATAAAATGAGTAAGGAAAGAAAAAGAAGGGAAAAACAATAGTGTGATGGAATGGCTTTCTGGATATTGTCCCTTTGATCAGATGCAGATCCAAGAAACTGGAATCAGTTTCAGTAGGACATTCATATATGTCTTAGAAGGCACCTACTGCAGTGGGGGGGTTTAGTAAACTTGACCACAAGACTCTAGGCACTGTTTACAGCAGCAGAGATTGTCTAATGCATGCTGCTCTTGAGGGGTAATTAGCAAGAAATGCAGAGGGATCAATCATGCTTGATGGAGTGAGCAATTGTATCCTCTGCTTTCTTCTCTTTCTTCTGCTTTTCAGGGCAGGCAAAGTGTGTGAATTCTACTGCAGGAGAGACATTTGGGTGGCAAAACAGCAGCACTAATGAAGTGGGCACAGTGGGAGACCAAGAGGCTGCTCGGATAGCTGGAGAGATGCTCCCCATAAAGTAATTCTAGTTCAGAAATATGGGTGAAGAATGTAGGTTGAGACTTTGGAAGGCAGCTCTGTGGAGGACCTAGGGGTGCTGGTAACCATGTGCCCTTGTGACCAAGAAGGTCAATGGGATCCTGGGCTGCATTAAGACAAGTGTGGCCAGCAGCTCAAGGGAGGTTCTCCACCCTTTCTACTTTGTCCTGGTGGGGGCACATCTGGAGTACTGTGCCTGGTCTTCCCAACTGGAGGAGGACAGAGAACTACTGGAGAGAGTCCAGCAGAGGCTGCAAAGATGACGAGAGGCCTGGAGCATCTCTGTGAGGAGGAAAGACTGAGAGACCTGGTGGTAATTAGCCTGGAGAAGATAGAGAGGGGATCTTCTCAGTGCTGATCAGTAGGTAAAGGGTGGAGGTCATAAGGACGGAGCTGGGCTCTCTTCAGTAGTGTGCACTGAAAGGAAAAGGGGCAGAGGCTACAAACTAGAACAGAGGAGGTTTCCATTGAACTTAAGGAGAAACTTATTTGGTGTGAAGGTGCTAGAGCCCTGAAGCAGGCTACCCAGAAAGGTTGTGGAGTCTTCCCTAGAGAGTTTCCAAATCTGACTGGACATTGTGATCCTGAACAAGCTGCTTTGGGTGACCTTGTTTTAGCACAAGGGGTTGAACTAGATAATCTCCAGAGGTCCCATCCCAACACTCTGTGGAATACCATCTTGGGAATTTGAAAGTTGTGGGGAAGTCATTCAGATGTGCAGACTTGAGTCCTAGAGGGGCACTTGTGCCTCTGTTAGTGTGGACCCTGAGATGAGAAACAGTGAAGGAAGTGAACCCATATCCAGGCAAGAAGGTGGGAAGTGATGAAGGTTGTCTGTAGGTCATTGAAGAGTGATAAATACCAAGTTCTTTGGAAGGAGGGCTGTGCTTTGTGCTCTGCTTGAGGGTTTTGGACACACTGAGGGAGACTTGGAGCTCCTTCGTGGACTTAGTTCCTGGACATGACCCATCATGTTGTCAGGGTTTGGTCACTCATTTTGCAGCCAGCTCAGCCACCAACTATGAGGGTGCTGGAGATTTCTGTTCCTCTGAACATCATTCTTGGCTGCTCATTCTTTTCTTTATTTTTTTTTTTCTTTATTTTCCCCTTTTTTCTCCTTTCGTTTTTTCTTTTATTCTTTTTTTTTTTCCCCATTTCTCTCATTTTATCGTCTTTTTTTCCTACATTTTCCTTCTTATTTTTCCTTTATCTTTTTTCTTCCTTTATTTTTCCCTTATGCTAATTAGCCATGCGAATTGGACCCAATCCCCTCTTCTCCTGTCTCAGTAGTGCCTTCAGGAGGATCTGCTCCATGATCTTACTAGGCACAGAGGTGAGAATGGCTGGCCTGTAGTTCCCCAGCTCCTCTTTCCTACCCTTTTTGAAAATGGGAGCTATGTTTCCCCTTTTCCAGTCAGTGGAGTCTCCACCAGACTGCCAGGACTTTTGGAATATAATAGAGAGGGGTTTAGCAGCCTCATCTGCCAGTTTCTCTCTCTACCCGTGGGTGTATCCCGTCGGGACCCATGGACTTGAACACTTTCAGGTTCTTCAGGTGATCACAAACCTGAGCTGGGCAGCTCTTCCTTCCAGTCCCTGCCATTATCTTCCATGGCTCTGGGAGCATGGCTTGAGACCTTTGCAGTGTAGACCAAGGTAAAGAAGTTGTTGAGAACCTCAGCATTTTCCATGTCACCTGTGACCAATTCACCTGTTTCCTTTCTGAGGGGGCCCACACCTTCCCTACTCTTCTTTTTACCATTAATATACCTGTAGAAATCCTTGGTGTTGCCTTTGACCTCCATGGCTGGATTCAATTCAAACTGTGCTTTGGCTTTCCTAACCAGATCTCTGGCTGCTCAGGCAGCTTTCTTATATACCCCCCATTCTAGCTGTCCTTTCTGCCACTCCTTGTAGAGTCTCTTTTTGTGTGAGAGAGTGTCCAGGAGCTCCTTGCTCAGCCAGGCAGGCCTCCTGGCATTCTTCCCTGCTTTCCTCTTTGCTGGTATACTTTGCTCCTGGACACAGAGGAGGTGATCCTTGAATACTGTCCATACTTCTATGATTCTGCACCGGGGAGGCTGTTTAAGATCACAGATGACACACATAGGCCAAGCCTGTGTTTGCTTTTTACCCCATCAGTCCAGCAACATGATTCCACTTGCACCCAAACAACATGGGAAAGTGGCATCAAATAAGGTTTGAAAAATGAAGCAGGCACAGGACCAGCCTCCAGAGAAGATGTATCTGGAGTTTTTTAAGTGTGTTCACAAGTTAATTCAGGTAGGAAATTATTGTGACAGGTAGAGAGTAACGTTTCCTCCCGGGGGCTATTTGTGCTTTATTTAGGGCTTAAATGAAGCGCAAGAGCTCATGAAAGGCAGAAAATCCTTCAGTGTGGAGGACAACCCTCTGGAGGTGAAATAACCCAACGCCACTATTCCCAGCATGAGCCACAACAACTGCCTGAGCATGGTATGAGGAGTCAGCAACCCCTGCTTATCCCAGCACCTGGCATTCCTGGGGCTGGGGTCAGAAAGGCAGTTCCTCCAGTACCCCTCTCTGTGGGAAATGGTCTCTTTGGAGCTCACCGGCACACACTCCGACAATGCCAAGGTCCCAGGGAGGGTAAACACCCCTTGGAGGCACACATACGGTTGGGTTTGAAACTGTGAGTTGCTGTCATCAAGGTTATAAGCAGAGGTGCCATCCTAAACTGGGCCAGCCCCGGACCACTGGTAGCCGCTGGCAGATAGCTTTATAATGGGTGCTTTTCCCCTCCAGTGAGACTTGTCTGTTCCTCCCGTGGCTGAAGCGTGGACACCAGCTATGCACCTTGCACTGCCATTGAAATGTGGAAATATTGTTGCGGAGTCTGAGGTAATGGCTCAGGTGTTCCTTTTACTGCTTCTGATTATCGCAGCAAACGTCACAGGGAAGGTTAGGAGCAATTCAGGTGCCTGGGAGCATTTAGATGATGCAATTCAGGTGCCTGGGAGCATTTAGATGATGCAATTCAGGTACCTGGGAGCATTTAGATGAGCACTTCTTCCGCTCCAGGAAGCTTTTTTGCAAAGAGACATCCCCACATCTACCACAGGCTAATTACAATTCTTAAGAAGTTTTCATAGAATCATTAATGTTGAAAGACCCCTCTAAGATCATCAAGTCCAGCCATCAACCCAACACTACTATGACCATTAAAAAACATGTCCCCGAATGCCAGATCCACACATTTCTTGAACAACTGCAGGGACAGGGACTCCACCACCTCCCTGGGCAGCCTGTTCCAATGCCTGGCCACTCTTCTAGTGAAGGTGTTTTTCTAATACCCAGCCTAAACCTGGCACAACTTGAGGCCATTTCCTCTCATCCTAGGGAGAAAAGACCAACCCCCACCTGGCTCCAGCCACCTTTCAGGAATTTATACAAAGCAATGAGGTCTCTCCTTAGCCTCATTTTCTCCAGGCTAAACTACCCCAGTTCCTTCAGACACTTCTCCGAAGACCTGCTCTCAAGACCCTCCTCTGCACCTGCTCCAGCACATGTCCTTCTCTGGAGAGATTCCAAATGCACCTGGACATTGTGGCAACCTGCTATGGGTGGCCCTGCTTTAGCAATGGGGCTGGACTGCGTGGTCTCCAGAGGCCTCTTTCAATCCTAACCTTTCTATGACTTTGGGATTCTGTTGGAAGTACTTAATGTGTGATATTCAGACTTTTCCCTACCACACTGGGCCACATCCTTTTTCTGTTTGTCTGTGTCTATAGATGGGGGATCACATGGCTTGGCTATGCTCAAAAGGTCTGACCATCTCAGAGAATCTTAGAATCATTGTGGTTGAAAATTACCTTGAAGATCATCAAGTGTAACCATTCTCTGACTACCAAGTTTGGTGCTAAACTGTGTCCCTCAGCATCACATCTCTGCTTTGCTTTCCAGACCCCCTCTTGCCATGTTTATTAGCAGAGATGCAAGGGGTTTTCTCTCTGATGCAGTAGTGTCCAGCCCGTCTATCTATATTCATACAGACAGATCTGCTGCCTCAGAGGGAGGTCAGCTGTCGTGCCTGGTCCTTGGCTGCCACTTCAGGGACTAGGCTTTCTTGCTTCTTACCTCTGTGCAGTATCTACTCAAGCAAACCTAAAGAGTTTAATGGGATTGTTGGCAGAGGTAATGAAGAGAGTCCTGTTGATTAGAACAGGACCTCAGTAAGACCCTTCATTTCTCCCTGCTGTCATGTGGGACACATTTGTTATTCTGGCCTTTCTTAACTTTTTTTCCCCAGCCAGGGGCTGCTGCTAGCAGGGAGAAACTGATGGAGAGAGTCACTGCCAAGGGCTGGGCTGCAGACCAAGGGCACTGCCTCAGCTTGCACCCTACCATTGGGGTGCAGTAAGTCAGAGGTGGCACCTGAGGGGAGGAGCAGACAGGACAGGTAACCCTAAATGGTGCACCAGGAGATTCCATTCCGTGGATGTCATCTTCAGGATGAAGGTGAGGGATCACCAGGGTCCATCCTATTCCTCAATGGCCAATGTCTGAGGAGGACTCTGTCCATTCTGCCCTTGATCCCACTCCATGAGTTCCTGAATCCAGTTTCAAATCCAGCTGCTGAATCTGGTTCTCATCTGTTGCTGAGTCCAGTCTGGAATTTCCCCAGTGCTTGCCCCCGCTGCCTCCATCAGTGGTGGCAGATACATCATTTCCACCACAGATTGGGTTCCGTGTTAGTTTCACAGAATGGCTCAGGTTGGAAGAGATCTTAGAGATCATCTACCCCAACCTCCCTGCCATGGGCAGGAATGCCTCTCAACTAGACTCAGCTGCTCAAGGCCTCATCCAACCTGGCCTTGAACACCCCTAGGGAGGAGTCATCCACAACTTCCGTTTTTTTCCTCTTTTTGCCTTTAAAGAGTTTTGCAACTTTTCTCCAAAAGGTTGTGATGGAACATAAATGTGATCACCTGGAACAGATATTTCCAAATCAGTGCAGGAGAGGGAAGATGTGATTGGCTCCCCTACCTCTTTGGGATCAGAAAAAGAGCTGAAATCTTGTCTACAAAGTCCTAGGTGTAACCAAAACCTCTGAATTGACTGGAATCAGGAACTTCCAGAGCTTATGCAAAAATGTATGGTGGCCCCTTACGTGGGCAGCCTTCTCCCACCCAGCTGACATTATGATATTTTCATTCTGTTACCAAAAATATCCTGTGGTTCGACTGAGAATTGGCACAAGTAAAGGCTGAGTTGTACACAGCATGGAGTCTAGGCCCTACCTAACCTGGAGGAAAGGGATGATACAGTCACAGACAGTTCTGGAAGCAGCTTCAACTGATCATCTCATCCATCCTTTTCAAGTCTGATGGGAATGGCTATAGTTAGACCATCCCTTGCTGAGGTTTGCATGGGCCAGTCTCAGAAGCCAATTCTGAGCTTCATTCAGGAACAACCTGTTCCAGTGCATGGTAATTCTTAGAAGTTAGGGGGAAAAAATCCTTCTTATCTGCCTTAAATGTCCTTTGCTGTAAATTATATTCATTCTTTCTTGTCTCAGGAAGAGTGGATGTGGAGAACAATTGATTATCCTTCTTTTTATAGCAGTCTTTTTAACATTCCTCTTGATAGCAGACTCAAGCTCTTTTTAGGCTTCTCTTTTCCAAAATGAAAATTTTCCATTCCTCCAGGCTGATCATGGAAGGCATCATGTTTTCTGGCTCATGTCAGCCTTGCAGCCCTCCCCTGGACTCTACGAAGGTGGCTGCCTGTTCTTAAATGCTCTGCTGGAGCATTTCCTTACATGAAACCAGAGCAGCATCAAAAGTGGGATAAGATGGTCTTATTCCTCTCCTGTTTTCACATGTTTATAAATCATAGAATGGTTTAGGTTGGAAGGGACCTCGAAGATCATCCAGTTCCAATCCCCTGTCATAGGCAGGGACACCTTCCACTAGAACAGGTTGCTCAAGGCCTCATCCAAACTGGCCTTGAACACCTCCAGGGAGGGAGCAGACACAACCTCCCTGGGCAACCTGTTCCAGTATCTCACCACCCTCACTGGAAAGAACTTCTTCCTAACATCCCATTTAAATCTCCCCTCTGCCAGTTTAAACCCATTCCCTCTTGTCCTGTCATTACAAGGCCTTGTGAATAGTCCCTCCCCAGCCCTCCTGTAGGTCCCTTTCAGATACTGGACAGCCACTACAAAGTCTCTTTGAAACCTTCTCTTCTCTAGGCTGAAGAGACCCAACTCTCGTAGTCTGTCCTCATAGGCAACAAACTAGCCAAAATTCATGGGTTCATAGAATGGTTTGTGTTCAAAGGGACCTTGAATGTCCTTGGTTCTGATCTTCCCACCATAGGCAGGAACACCCACTAGAACAGGTTGCTCAAGGATTCATTCAGTCTGGCCTTGAACACCTCCATGGAGAGGACATCCACAACTTTCCTGAGCAGCCTGTTCCAGTGTCTCACCACCCTCACTGGAAAGAATTTCTTCCTAGTCTTAATCTGCCCTCTTCCAGCTCAAAGCTATTCCCCATCATCCTACCACTACAAGCCCCTTCCTGGATTTCTTGTAGTCCCTTAAGGTACTGGAAGGCCTGAGCCTTCTCCAAGCTGAACAACCACAATTTTCTCTGCCTGTCCCCATTTGGGAGGTTCTTTAGCCCTCTGCTCATCTTCATGACCTCCTCTTTACCCTCTCCAGCAGCTCTGTCACTCTTATGGTGGGGGCACCAGAACTGGGTGCAGCACTCCGATGTCAATTTGTGGTTTTAAGCCCACAATAAAACCCGAAGTGATGTTTCTTACGTGTTCCACATTTTTTCCTGCCACTTGTTCTGTTTTGACCTTTCCTGTCCCCAGGAGGTCTGTACTGACAACTTCTACTGTATTAAACCAATCTGATCCTAGCTAATCAATGAGAATGGCTCTCAGTCTGTCCGAGCCCCATGTCTGCCTTTCCTTCTCTACGTCATTGCTGCTTTTTCCATTTTGATCTTCAGCCACCGCATTAATAAAACTGTTGGGAAAAGTTGCTTGCCCTCTCTGTCAAAGAGTAACATCTCACATGATCCACTATCTTGTAAGCCTCAGATTCCCTTGAATAATTGTTTTTGGCCTGGCTTGGATTTCAGATTTCAAAAGCATTAACCCAATATTTTCAGCACTGGCAGCAATGTACCATTCAGATGACTTTATGGTCTGAGGGTAAAGAGCTCATTGCTTCCATTCCTCATTAAAAACAAAGACAATTTGTGCCCTATGACTATTCACTTTACTATGTAACCCACCAGTGCACAATTCATTCTTTCTTGTTTGATTGCTGTTTAATACTTGACAAAAAAAAGATGGGGCTGGGTTCTTGGGGTGGCTGGTGATTGAAAAAGGGCAGTGGGTACAAACTAGAATGCAGGAGGTTTCACTCAAACAGAAGGAGAAATTTCTTTATGTTCAGGGTGCTGGAGCCCTGGAACAGACTGTGCAGAAATGTTATGGAGTCTTCTTTTGTGAAGAGATTCCAAACCCACCAGGATGTGTTCCTGGGCAGTGTAATGTGGGTGGCCCTGCTTTAACAGGGGTTTGAACTGGATGATCTCCAGAGGTCACTTCCAACCCCTGCCATGGACAGAAGGATGCCCATGAGCCAGCAATGTGCCCTTGTGGCCAAGAAGGCCAATGGCATCCTGGAGTGGATTAGAAGGGCTGTGGTTAGTAGGTCAGAGAGGTTCTCCTCCCCCTCTACTCTGCCCTCGTGTGGACACATCTGGAATACGGTGTCCAGTTCTGGGTCCTTCCGTTCAAGAAGGACCCCGGGGAACTGCTGGAAATAATCCAGTGCAGAGCCACAAAGATGATGAAGGCAGTGAAACATCTCCCTTGTGAGGAAAGGCTGAGGGAACTGGGGCTCTGCAACTTGGAGAAGAGAAGCCTGAGAGGTGACCTCATTCGTGGTTGTAAAGATGTGCAGGGCAGCGCCAGGAGGACAGAGCCAGGCTCTGATGAGCAATGTCTGATGGTAGGACAAGGAGCGATGAGTGGAAGCTGGAGCTGATGAGTTTTCATGGGAACATGAGGATAAACTTTTTCAGTGCGAGGGTGCCAGAGCCCTGGAGGAGGCTGCCCAGAGAGATCTCCTTCTCTGGAGACAATCCAAACCCACCTGGATGTGTTCCTTCATTACCTATTCTAGGTGATCCTGCTTTGGCTGGCAAGGCTGGACTGGATGATCGCTAGAGGTCCCTTCCCTAATATTTGTTGATTCTATAATGTACAATTTTAGGATACGATTGCTGAAGTCATTATGGAGGAGGAGATAGAATCGTATGGTGAGAAGGAGTAAAAGTCCCAGAACCTCAGTGGTTGTGGAAGTGCTCTTTATCCGTCGACACTGTTCAGTATCATTAGCTGTGATAGCGAAGCCTCTCAGCCAGCATGGTGAACCCTCACCCTGTGAAGCACTTGTAATGGTTCCTCTGTGGTGCTGCACCATGGAGAGATGCTGTTTGCTAACTCGTTTCTGTTGTTTTGCAATGAGCTGTACAGGCTGCAGATGCAACCTCTCGAGAGGAGCTCCATGCTTGATCATCCTTGGCATATTTAACTGGGGTTTAGAGTGTCCACTTGAGTCTACTGACACAGTGGGTGAGGAAATGGAGAATTAATCTTCTATCACAATCCCTTCTGTAGAGAAATTTCCTAATTAAACGTAGTAGAAAATTACTTTTAAGAGTAGCAAGAAGCAGGGAACAAAAAATTCTTTCCTTTATTGTGGCCATGGGTGATATTAATTGAAAATTAATTCATGCAAGTCTTCTAACTGCATCTCATGTCCATGATGGTCTTCCCAAGGTGGAACCATCTTTGTCCCCAACAAGGACTTGCATTAGGAAAATAGGTGTTACACCACATGCTGCAGCACGTTCTTGTCCCAGTGCAAGTCCTTGTTGGTTCTGCTTCTCTTTGCTTTGCTGCAGCTTTCTCTTCCTGTTTATCTGCCGTACCAAAGTCGGGGAAAATCCTTTGTTAATTACCTCTTAGAATCATAGAATAGTTTGGATTGGACAGGACCTCCAAAGGTCATCTAGTCCAAACCTCCTGCAGTCAGCAGGGACATTCTCCATTAGACCAGCCTTGTCCATCCTGACCTTGAATATCTCCAGGCATGGAGACTCAACCATCATCCTGGGCAACCTGTTGCAGTGCTCCACCACCCTCATGATACAGAATTTGTTCTTAGCATCCAATCTAAATCTGCTCTTCTCTAATTTCAAATCATTGCCTCTTGTCCTGTCACTGCAGGCCTTTGGAAACAGTCCCTCCGCAGCCTTCTTGTAGCCCCCTTCAGATACTGGCAGGCTGCTATTAGGTCTCCCTGGAACCTTCTCTTCATGCTGAACGACACCAGCTCCCTCAGCCTGTCCTCACAGCAGATGTATTCCATCCTCCTGATCATTTTCATGGCCATCCTCTGTACCCACTCCATCAGGTTTATGCCTCTCTTGTGTTGCCGCTGTTGGCCTTTGAGCTGCAAGTGCACACTGTTGGCTCATGTCTGGCATCTCATCCACCAGCACCCCGAGTACTTTTCTGCAGGGCTGCTTTGAATTTCATCTTCCCCCAACCTGTATTGATATTGAGGGTTGCTCCAAACTAGACGCAGGAACTACCCTTTGCCTTATTGAACCTCATGAGATTCTCCATCCCACCTGGGTCCCTTTGGATGGCATTTCTTCTCAAAGATCTCACAGCGTCAGTTGTCACACAGACGGAGAAGTCTCCATTTTCGTATTCTGGTCCATTAGCCACTAGGACCAGAGATAACGAGAAACAAACCCTCCCCTTCGGAAGCATTTTGGGTTTCAGATGACAACTTTAAATGTATGACTCTATTTAGGGAGAAGAATCCTGAGTGGATGGCATGATGGGTAATGATATGTAAATGACCATTCATGCATGAAAATCAGGGCCACAGTTGAATGTATTAAGCAATGACTGATATAATCATTATTTTGGCTCCCGCATCTGAAGAGGGGGGCTTGCAGGCAGCAAGTGAATTATGGATTTAAAGCAAACGTGTGTGTGTGCGTGGAATGCTGAGTGTTTTCAGCAGTTCTGCCTGGAGTAGCCCAGTGTTCTGCTGTTTGGGCTTAAATAAGGTCAATATGTTGGGTTTATGCTTTTCACATTATCTCTGGCTCTGACTTTGGCAGATCCTCCCTTCTCTTGTTTGTGCAGCGTGCCACTGGAGTGCCAAGTTTGTAATGTCAGCTTACTGTAATGCTTTTATCTACAGAGAGCTGCCTGCTGCTCCCATCAGGGGAGAGTGCAGGGAAAGCCAGGAAGAATTCATCATCCTGCGAGCTCTTTGCAGGTCTCATGCCTGCAGGGTCCTATGGGGAAAGCAGTGCACCAGCGCAGGTGAGGGGGTGACCTGCTGCAAAGCTGCTCTATGGAGAAGGATCTGGCAGTGCTGATGGACAGTAGGTTCACCATAAGCCAGCAATGTACCCTTGTGGCCAGCAGAGCCAATGGGATCCTGAAGTGCATTCAGAAGAGTGTGGCCAGCAGGTCAGGGGAGGTTCTCCTCCTAGTCTGTGGTAGCGTGGCCACATCTGGAGGACAGAGCCCAGTGCTGGGCTCCCCAGTTTAAGAGAGGCAGGGAACTACTGGAGAAAGTCCAATGGAGAGGGGAGGGCCATGGCACAGGAGTAGCTGGTTAGGAGGGTGAAGGGCAGCACACAAGCACTAAGGCTTTGTATGGCTGCTCCTTCATCCCCCAGCCTGCTCATTTACAATGCTTCTGGTGTCAATGTTACAGACAGCGAAGAGGGACCTTAATATGGACTTAACTGTGGTCAGGCATTGGAACAGGCTGCCTGTGGAGGTGGTGGAGTTACTGTCTCTGGAGGTGGTAAAAAAAATGTGTGGACATGTCACTTTGTGACATGATTTAATGGGCATGGTGGTGATAGGTTGGTGGTTGGACTTGGTGATCCTAGAGGGCTTTTCCAACTGAAACAATTCTATGATTATGTGTTTGTATGACTGTTATTTGGCCACCTCTGTAAATATTTGGGATAGTGCTGTCTAAATGCAAGCTCCAGATGCTTCATTCTAGTAACCTGCATTGCCATTAGCAGAAAGGCTGTCTGAAGTTGACATAGAGAAATGAGGAAGGTGTCACAGTGTAACTCTCTTCTCCACTTCCTGGCCAGACCTTTGTGACCACTCTGCTTTCAAAGCACTGCTTTCATGAGCTGACCTGGGGTCAAGGCCGAGATCAGGAAGGGCTTTGGTATGAGTAGATGCTTGAGAGAGGGATGTTTGCTTGTCTTGTTGTGTATGATGAACTTTAAAGAAAAAACAAAGTTCTATGTTGAGATGGAAGAAAAATAAGCTTCCTTTGTACAATAGCTACATTAATGGATTCCTTCTATCAGAGGCAGAAAATAGCTGTGTTACTGAATATAATTAATGCATCTCAGGTCTGGAGCACATCGTGCTAAATGTCCATGATGCATTCTCTATCCCCTTCGGCACTAGCATATGATCAATTTTGCTACTCTGTCCTTACCTAATTATTGCTGTCACTAATGAAGGGAAGTAGAGAAAAACATGTCTTAGTAGGTTAATAAGCCATCTAGAAAATTATATTAGTGTGATCAATCCTTAATGATTATGGTTTCTCAGAATGTTGGATCACCTGCAAGATGCTTTTTGGAGGGGACGGGAGGGGAAGCAGGTTGCATTTTGCAGCTGTTCTTTCAGGTGTGCTCAGCTGGCTTTTGGAGAGAAAAGCACTCAAACTTTGGCTGCTCTTGCAAAGGTTGATTTGCTTGGTGGAGCTGCTTTATTCTATCACACAAGCATCTGGAAGGGCAGCAAGTAGGAGAGATTCTCTACCTTGCTTCCTTCAGCAAATGTTTGTTGTATTAGCTGTCACCTGGGTTGATGGTGTGTGTGTTCTGGGGTGATTTTGTGAGATGGCAGCGTCAAATCAACCTGAGCAGTTTCTAACTGGCATTGCGCCCTTCTTCTCTCCATGCTGAGGCACTTTCATTTGTACTCTGATATCTGGAGTGGCCTGCAAATAAGACTCACAGAGACTTGCAAAGGCTTGCAGTGATAGGGTGAGGAAAATACTTTGAAATGAGAGAAGAGCAGATTTAGATCAGATGTTAGGAACAAGTTCTGCACCATGAGGGTGATGAACACTGGAGCATGTTGCCCATGGAGGTAGCTGAGGCTCCATCCCTGGAGATATTCAAGGTGAAGCTCACCAAGACTCTGAGCAACCTGGTCTAGTGGAAGATGTCCCTGCTGACTGCAGGCAGGTTGGACTAGATGACCTTTGGAGGTCCCTTCCAACCCAAGCCACTCAATGATTCTATCTGCTTTAGCTTGTTTGGATTGCTTCCATTTGTTTGCTTTTTGTTTCTTTCAGTACTTGGTTATGCCACTACTGTAGCAGGCTCAGGACAGGTTCATTTTGATGAACACATTTCTTTTAGAGCATCTCCAAGCTGTTAAAATGAGTATCAGAAGAGACTGAGCCTCACATTTCAAACTATTATCTATCTATGTATTTATTTATTTATATAAAGATTTCCCCCAAATTGAACAGAATCACAGTCCTCCCTTTTAATTTATTAATTACACTTCTGCAATGGTAATGCAATCAGTGGATATAACTAAAGTGTTTGTGTGAGGGAATCAATATTAATGAGAAAGAACATATTTGGAAAGTGTGAGACCTAGCAGCTATTTCCTTTGCATCTGGCTGCTGCTGTTCAGGCTGCTCCAAACTGGACTCATCTGAGCAATGCAAAGAATTGCAGTTGCAGGAGAAGGAGAGTACCTCCAGGTCATTCTCTCTCTATAGTCCCTTAAAGGTCTCTTCCAACCAAAATGATTTTAAGACTACATACTTTTCACTGAATCACAGAATGGTGGGGGTGGGAGGGACCCCTGGAGAGCATCTAGTCCAACCCTGCTACTAAAACAGGCATGCCTGCAGCAGGACACACAAGACCACATCCATGTTTGTTCTGAAATTCTCCAGAGAAGGAGATTCCACCAACTCTCTGCAGCCTGCTCCAGGGCTCTAGCACCCTCCCAGCAAAGAAGTTTTTCCCTATGTTCGAGCGAAACCTCCTGTGTTCTAGTCTGTACCTGTTGTCTCTGGTCCTATCACTGGGCACCGCTCAGAAGTCTGGTCCCATCATTTTGCCCCTGCCCTCTGTTGATTAGCATTGAGAAGATCCCCTCAGTCTTCTCCAGGCTAAACAGCTGCAGGTCTCAGCCTCTGCTTGGTCAGAATGATGCTCCAATCCCCTCAGCATCTTTGTGGCCTTCTGTTGGACTCTCTCTAGTAGTTCCCAGTTCCCTGTGTCCCTCTTGAACTGGGGAGCCCAGCACTGGACAGAATACTTCAAATGTGGCCTCATCAAGGCACAACAGAGGAAGAGGAGAACCTCCCTCAACTTGCTGGCCACACTCTTTTGAATGCACTGCAGAATACCACTGGCCTTCTCAGCCACAAGGGCACATTGCTGGCTCAATAGTGAACTTGTTGGCCACCAGCACTCCAAGGTCTCTCTGGAGGTGCTGTCCATCATTTCCATACTCAAGGGAAGATATGGAGCAGGATACCCTCACTACCTCACTACCAACCGCCCTGCACAGTCCTCAGAGAGCAGAAGCTCAGCTACTGCAGCACCTCGGCCAAAGCAGAAAGTCAGGACTTGCACAGCCTGCCTGCTCTGAATGACTTTGCAGGTGACAAAACTCTGAGTGAGCTCATAAAGGTTAATCATGACCGAGTGAGAATGAAAGCTGGCATTTTCCTGCTGGGCTTCCAATTTTCTGCATATGCAGTGTATTGAAGCTAAGTGAGATTAAATGTTTAGACCTTTCCTGCCATATGGTTCCCCCTATACCATATACACATCTCTACAATTGTACTCAGAAGAACAACATCATCATCCTGGTGTGAATGGATTCAGATCCACATTTCTCTTCTGCTCCTATCAAGGCTGAGTTTCAAGTGTCACACACTCAACATGTTTGTCCTGTTAGTGGAGGTCTGGGAAGTTTTTCCCTGCACAGTCACCTAAATTTTAGGTGACAGCATAAAAACAGATCCCCACTTTATCCACAGACCTGAGTCATGGAGGCTCCTTCTCCTAAATCTTTGCCACCCTTCCAGGAGTGGCTGTGCTGCTCGTGAACTCCCTTGTCCCTTGCTTAAGCTGTCAGCATTGCTGCCAGTGTTTGTCATGGATGTGGCAATTCCACTGCACGAACCATAAACTAAGGAGTACAAAAAGCCAGTAGTACTGCTACTCAGGCAAGGCCTCAGCCTGCCCTCAAACAGTGGAAATAAAAAAGAAAAACGTGGTTCAACTGACTTGTTTCCCGCTTGTCCCAACAGGTCATCTTATTGCTGACCATTTTCTTGCAGTTAACTGACGCAGTGTGTGTTTGGTGTTTGTTGAAGAATAGAATCGTAGTCAGAGAATCATTTTGGTTGGAAGAAACTTTTAAGATCGTCAAGTCCAACCATTAGCTCAGTTCACCACTGAACCACATCCTTCAGCTCATCTACATGGCTTTTAAAACCTTCTGGGGAACAGGGCTCCACCACTGCTCTGGGCAGCCTGTTCCAAGGCCTGACAATCCTTTCAGGGATGAAATTGTTCTTCATGTTCAACCTAAACCTCCCCTGGTGCACCTTCAGGCTATTTCCTCTCATTTTATCACCTGTTAGCTGAGAGAAGAGACCAACAGCCACCTCGTTCCAGCCTCTTTTCAGGGAGTGGTAGAGAGCAATGAGATCTCCCCTCAGCTTCTTGTTCTCCAACCTGAACAACCCCAGGTCTCTCAGCTGCTCCTCAGAAGACTTAAAAAAAAAAAAAAAAAAAAAAGAGATGGATATTCTTACTTACAGAAAAAGGAGCAAAGGCAGGGATGAGCCCTGGTTGTCCAAGTTTAGAGGATCACCTTGGTGATGACAACTGTTGATCAGGGAGTGCTGCTGTGGAGATACTAAATTCTTCTGGGGTCAGAGCCAGGAAGGGAGCCTGGGAATCACCCTTTGCATACAGGATGACCACTGAGCTGGTGGGGGAAGAGTTAGATGCAGAGCACCCAACCATGAAGGTACATCTTGTCTGATCATGGACTTTGACTACCCATCTTGGCACCTGACTGAGCTGAGCTATTCTGAGAATGAACTTCCTTACAGAGCGTGAGCTTGGCATGTGTCTTCTCAACTTCTGAGCTCCAGGGTAACTCCAGAGTCACAGAATGATAGGGGTTTAAAGGGACCTCAGAAGACCATTCAGTCCAACCTCCCTGCCAGAGCACTTAGTTGTGAATAACCTGCATTAGCACCACAGAAATAATCAAAAAGAATGCAACATGGCAGAAGAGCAGAGAAGGAGAAGCATTGGACTTCCACTGGCTCCCACACGCCCTTCTGTTGCCAGAGCAATTTACAGAAGCCTTGGTGTAAATTTGAGCTGGGCCCAGTGTCTGCAGTCCTCATTTAAGGATTTAAACCCAGTCATTTCCCAAGATAATTGTGGTGCAGTCAAGACTAAGAGAAGCTTCTTAAAATTGGTTAATACCCAGATTTTGGTGGTTCTTCAGTGGCTTAAATGGAGTGGCATATTATCTCCTCTATAGTCTGCCTAAAAGATAAATTTGATGTCTGCAAGCAAAGACATGAAATTGCTATAGGCTTCCTCTCTTATAGCCTGCCATCTCTATGATTTATGTGCTAAGTGATCTCAGATGACCCTCCAAGGCACTGAACCATTAGAGAGTTATGTTGCATGGCGATAAGAAATCTTCAGAGATACCTAAATCTTCTTTTACCACTGGGAGTTTCATCCGTTCTGGAATAAAGAACATTTTTATGTATGATGTTGCTATATTGCTAGCCATACTAATATTCAAAAGGATACACAGACTTAAATCAATAGCAAAGTAACAAAGACCTTAAAACTGAAGTAGTCTCCAAGCAGAAGTCAGACAGCTTTTTTAGGTTTTATCTTTGTTTTTTTCATTTCACTTTTTGAAAGACAAGAAGCTGTAAGGGTTCACGTCAGCTCTTCTGTTAATCTTTCCACTAGCTAGGAAGCTGGAAAAAAAACACCTTTTTGGTGTAGAAAGCCCTGGAAAGTCACATCACTCATCTGGGACTTCCTTACTTTGGGCTTGTTAAGTCACAGGTCGCATCCTTCCTTACTTTTCCCCCTGAGTTTCTCTGAATGTAATGATCCAGGTTTCTCTCTGCCTAGAACAAACAAAAGTGTTTAGGACCTCAGGTGAGTTGTTAATTCTTGACAGAGATCAGAGAAAGCAGAGACAGGTAATTTCTGTGGTTTGCATCCAACTGCAGCACGTTCCCCTGCAGAGAAGGCCACTGCTGACTCATACTACTTTAACCAAACATCTGTGTGATGCAGAACTTGCTGTAAGCACAGTGCTGTGGTATGTTTGGAGTCCATGTGGCCCAACCTTCAAGGTTGTTCTGGCATCACATCTTTGGGGCTTCAAGCATAAGGTACCTGGCAGCTCCTGTCTCAGGCAGTGTGGGATGCAGCTTCTGCCCAAATATAGAAGAGAAAGGACCTGAACCAGTCTGTGCTTTCCAGCAGAGCCTGAAAAGGCTGGAGGTCTTTGGAGCTCTGCAGGCAGAGACTGCAGGAGGGAGGAAGAAGGTTTCTTTCAACCCTGGCGTTACCTCACCACATCTGGCACATAGGCCCTGCAGGCTGTAAGCAGCTCACACTTGACTCTCTTCCCTTTTGATGGTCCTTTTTATTACAAGAAGAAAAGTGTTGTCATAGAATGCATTGGGTTGGAAGGGACTCTCGAAGATCATCTTGTCCAGCCCTGCTGCAGTGACCCCGGACACCGCCAACTAGATCAGACCACTCAGTGCCTCCAGAACCCTGACCATGTCTCCAGAGACGAGTCCTCAACCTGGGCAACCTCTTGCAACCTCTTAGTAAAGAACTTCCTTCTGATATCCAACCTAAATCTACCCTGCTCCAGTTTGAAACTATTGCACTTCATCCTATCACTACAAGCCAGTGTAAAAGAAGTCCCTCCACAGCTTTCTTGTAGCCCCTTTCAGATACTGGAAGGCTATTCTAAGGTTTTCCCGGAGCCTTCTCTCCTCTGCGGATCTCTCAGCCTGTCCCCATGGGAGAGGTGCTCAGCCCTCTGATCGTCTGCTCTGGACCCAGCAGGTCCATGTCCTTCCTGTGTTGAGCACTCCAGATCTGGACACAGTACTCCAGCTTGGATGCTTCCCTGCACTGCAGCTTCCTATCTTACTTGATACAGCGCTGGAGCTTCATGATCCATGTGGCCAGGCAAGCCAACCTGAGGGGAGAATGGCACAGCATCTATTTCTGTTTCTCCTTGAACCTGAAAAATATTCTGGTCCTTAGAATTAAGACATCTTCTTCCAACTCCTTTAATAACAGCCTTGGTCAGTGACCCATCACCTTGCATCCTTCCAGTTGTGGGCACATCCACTTGATTGTTTTGTGTGCGGCTGTTGGGTGTATTGAGCTACAGGAGAGCAGGGCCTGCTGTGGCAGCATCTTAGGCATGTTTTTACAGCAGGCTGTGTCTATTCCTTGAAAATCCTCCTGCAAGGAAGTGATTTCTGTTTAAAATTAAATTAATGCAAGGCAGAGATGAATAGTCCCTGCATGCGACCGGCCCTTTCTTGCACAAAGCAAAGGGGAAGCTCTTGGCAAAATTAAATGAGCCTCCTCTTCCTCAAGCTTGGAAGTGCTGTCAGCGCTGCTCATTGTACACCTCCATCAGCCTGTGGTGTTGGCATTCCACAGGCACCAGGAAAGCATCAGTTTTTGTAGGGGGACAACAGAAGGGTGCAGTGATCGCAGCTGTTTGTGTCAGCACTCAGGAGGCTTACAATAGGGTGTTACTCACTGAGCCATTTCCTCTGGAAATGCCTTCAGAGATATTTTCTGGGAGAAACTGGCCTCGACTAATGGCTTTTAATTTTTTATCAAACACTCTGTGGGAGCAACAGGGATGTGCATGAGACAGAAACAAACAAATGGTATTTATTCAGAGTAAATAAACTTTGAGTAAGGATTGAATCCAATCCTTACTCAAACACTCTCAGGTCCCTAAGGAGTTCGTGTCCTGACTTCAGAGCTGGATGCACCTGGAGACCTTCAGGGATCTGCTGGAAAGAGTCCGGCAGAGAGCTGTGAGGATGACTGGGGGACTTGAGCATCTCCCCTACGTAGAGAGACTGGAAACCTTCGGCTATTTCGTGTGGAGAAGACTGAGAAGAGATCTGATTAATGTATACAAATACCTGAGGGGTGGGTTTCAAGTGGGTGGAGCCAATCTCTTTTCGGTGGTCAGCAGCAATATGACAAGGAGCAATGGCTCCACAACATGAGGAGAAACTTCTTTACAGTGAGGGTGACAGAGCCCTGGAACAGGCTGCCCAGAGAGGTTGTGGAGTGTCCTTCTCTGGAGACTTTCCAAACCCATCTGGATGCATTCCTGAGTGAACTACCCAGGGGATTCTGCTTTGGCAGGGAGGTTGAACTCGATGATCTCTGGAGGTCCCTTCCAACCTCTAAAGTTCTGTGATTCTGAGTTACAGAATCAGGCCAAACAGTTTGGGACTTCCATATTTTCCCTGATGTTATTGGACATAAGCACAGAGTCAAACCTATCTATTGATGATACTTTCTGTCTGGTTTTTCAGCTATGGAAGTAAAATGTCTCCAAACTGGTTTCTTTCTTGTGGGGCTTGAGATATGCTTGAAATCATGACTTTATTATCTGAATGAAGTCAGAACACCAAGAAAGGACCAAATGATTAAAACAGGAGCTGTTGTGGTTTCCACAGTCTATTGACTGTAAATTGTGTGTAGTGCCTTCCCATCTAAAGAATTTATATTGCTTAGGAGATTGAGCGAGTCTCTGAGGTGACTTTCAGATAATGTTAGTGACCTTCTGACCCGCACTAGCACATTTTCTTGACCTATGGAAGTTGCTGATTGTGCTATTACAAACAGGAACTTGCAGCTTAATCTTTCTCAGTTGGGTGAGCAAGGAGTGGATTCAGGCATTAGCATCCCTGGAGCCCTGCTTAGTTCCTACAGGGCATTGGTGTTAAACCTAGCCCATTGCTAAAGTGAGAACTAAATAATGTGCATGAGAAAAAGAGAAACCTCTTCCTTGTATCATTAAAAAAGGAACCTGTAAACTAGGTTATTCTTTATAACCTTTTGTTTTTTCAGTTGAAGTACGAAAGCAAGTGCAAATCAGCAAGTGTTGCAACAGGGGGAAAAAAAGGTCCTCTTAGAAAATTAGCATCCACTAGTACTCGAGCTGAAAAGCAGCAGGAAATATTAGGAAAATAACTCTTTCTAAGATCAAAGAATAGTAGGGGTTGGAAATTGCCTCCAGCGACCATCAAGTCAAATCCTTCTGCCAAATCAGGGTCACCTAGGACAGGCTGCAGAGGAATGCATTGAGGTGGGTTTTGAAAGTCTCCAGAGAAGGAGGCTTTGCAGCCTCTCTGGGGTCCAAGGCTCCAGCACTGTCACAGTAAAGAATACTTTTCTCTTGTTCAGATGGAACCTCCTGAGTTGCAGTTTGTGCATATTGCCCCTTGTCCTGTCGCTGCACACCACTGAAAACAGTCTGGCATCTTTGTCTTGACACCCAACCCTCAGATATTTATAGACATTAGCAAGATCCCCTTTCAGCCCTCTCCAGACTAAACAGCCCCAGGTCTCTGAGTCTTTCTTCACAGCAGAGGTGTTCAAGTCCTCCATTCATCCTCATGACTCTCCACTGGGCTTCAGCAGTCCCTGTCTCTTGAACTGAGGAGCCAAAAACTGGACACAGTACTGCAGCTGTGTTCTTACCATGGCAGAGTAGAAGGGGAGGAGAACCTCCCTAGACCTGCTGGACACACTTTTTCTGATGCACCACAGGGTACTGTTGGCTCTCTCGGCCACAAGGGCACATTGCTGTCCACTGAGACTCCCAAGGCCTTTCTCCATGGAGCTGCTTTCATAGCAGGACAATCTCCAGTCTCTACTGGTGCCTGCTGTTATTCCTCCCCAGATGCAGGACTCTGCACTTGCCTTTATTGAACTTCATGAGGTTCCTCTTTGCCCAGCTCTCCTTCAGCCTCGCCAGATCTCAGTGTCCAGATTTATGTGAGCGGAGTAGGGAAAACAAGCCCCTGTGTGTGTGTCAGTCTAGGGCCTGGGTGCAGGGCCTGGTGTGGATGTTTGTGAAGGGAGAGAAAGGCACTTTAAGGATGCGTGAAGAATAATATTATCTCTGGTTACTGACAATGGAAGGAGATGGGAGGGGGGGGAGTAAACAGCTGTCTTTTTGAATGCAGGCTGCTGCATGCTTGGACATTTAATGACAGCACGCACACTGAATGCTGCAGCATTGATGCTTCAGGGAAAGATGAAGGCATTGACTATTATTTTCCAGTAGAAATAAGGAACTGCTTTGTGTCTGAATCTGGATATTCCTCTCTTAATTAGTTGCTTCTCTTCAACATATTCAAGCCTTCAAATGTCTTCCTTTAGTGACTGAAGTAGCTGTTTACTCAGGTTGTGATGTGGAGCCATCAGTTTGTCAGACCACACTTAACTGGGCAGTTATAAATAGAAGCATTACAGGGAGATGGGAAAAAAATGAGGCATATGTTTTTAATTGAGAGGAAATGTAAGGGAAGTGATTTGCAGAATAACAAATAAATTGCAGCTCTTTTCCATAAAGAATGTTCTCACTCTTCTGACCTGGGGCAGTTGTCATATTCTTGAGAGGTGAGGAGTGCTTGGCTGGCCTGAGAAGTCTTCTACCCATAGGTCGTGAAGTTCATAGAATGGTTTAGATTAGAAAGGACCTTTAAAGCTCATCCAGTCCAACACACACACCCCAGTCAGCAAGGACATCTGCAACTAGGGCAGGTTGCTAAGAGCCACAAACAACCTGAACTGGAATGTCTCCAGGAATTGGGCTTCTACCACCTCTCTGGGCAACCTGGGCCAGTGTCTCACAGTAAAAAATATCTTCCTCTCAAGGCTAAATCTCCCTCTTTTAGTTCGAAATGATCACCCCTTGTCCGGTCACAATAGGCCCTGCTCAAAAGTCTGATTTTTTTAGTCCTCTTCCATCTGTATTTTTATTTTTCCCTCAATCTCTTCATGTTTTTTACTGGAGAGCCAAGTGCAAACCACACACAACTGCAGGCACTGTTGTTGACATTCCTGGGCTTCAAATGTAACCTGTGCTGGAGATCATCCCCTTCTCTAGGCAATACTGAATCTTTCCTGCTGGAGATAACTAGTCTTTGGGGCTCATAGATGTACCTCTGAAGAGAAAGATGTTTGCCTTTGAAACAGGCAAGATTGCATCACAAAACAGCTAATTCCTGACATTTTCAAGGAAAACACTCCCCTGGGTCTGTCCAAAGGCCCTCACTGGTGAAGGACACAAGGCAGTGAGTGATGCTGTGCTGTTAATACACTGCCTTTAAGGGCTGCATTATGAAGAGAAGGTCAGAACCTCTACTCTGCCCCTGTCAGGGTATATCTGGAGTAGTGCATCCAGTTCTGGGTTCCCTAGTTCTAGAGAGTCAGGGAAGAGTCCAACAGAAAGCCACAAAGATACTGAGGGGTCTGGAGCATCTCTGTGACAAAGAGGCTGAGATTTGGGTCTGTTTAGCCTGGGGAGGACTTCAAAGGGGATCTTACCAGTGCTGATCAACATCTAAAGGGAAAAGATCATGAGGATGGAGCTGGGCTGTTTTCAATGGTGGTCAGTGACAGGACAACAGGCAGTGAACACAAGCTGGAACCCAGAAGGTTTCACTTGGACTTGAGGAGAAACTTCTTTGTCATAAAGGTCCTGAAGCCCTGCAGCAGACTACTCAGAGAGGTTGTGGAGTCTCGTTCAAACCCATCTGACCATTGTGATCCAGGGCAACCTGATCTAGGTAAACCTGATTTACCAGGAAGGTTGGACTGGATGATCTTCAGAAGACCCTCCCAACCCCCACCACTTTGATTCTGTGCTTTTTTTTTCCCCTGTGAACAAAGCAGTGAGGCTTGGTGGTGACACAGTCTTCTCAGGCTGCAGCTTGAAGGGGTGGTTGTTAAAATGGAGAAAGAAGAGAAAAGGTCTTTCTCAATTTCCCCTTCTAACTCTAGAAGGCAGAGAATTTACCGGAGACCAACACAGAAATCTCCTTTTGACCTCATGCACAACACTGTCAGTTGGCCAAGTAGTGCCTCTGTGAGTGGCACACGAAGCTGAGGCAATGAATGGGTTTTTCTGGAGAGAAAAATGCTTGACTGTCCATACTAATGTGTATTCTTCTCCTTTCCATCAGCCAATGAAGGCTCAGGTGAAACCAATCAAAAAGAGACATCGACCTGTGACATTTGCCAGTTTGGGGCAGAGTGTGATGAAGACGCAGAGGATGTTTGGTATGGTAATCTGCTCTCCTCTTCTCTGTCACTCAGTGTTGTAGTATTTAAAGGTCTGGTGCTTTGGAAAGCATCAAAAAGATGAGTTATTCTTTTTTTTTTGTGTCTGGGCTTTCATTGCAGAGTGATTGAGATGATTGTTGCTCTGGCAAAATGTATAAACCAGTCTGGTTTATGAGGGACTTGGACAGGCTTGAGAGGTAGGGGCCCATGCCAGCCTCAAGGCCAAGTGCAAGGTCCTACGCCTGGGTGAGGGCAATCCCAAGAAAAGTTCCAGGCTGTGTGAGGAGTGGCTTGAGAGCAGTCTGGAGGAGAAGGACTTGGAGGTGTCAGTTGATGACAAACTCAGCATGATTCAGAAATGTTCACTGGCAGCCCAGAGGGCAACTGTGTGCTGGGCTGCATCCAAAGCACCGAGAGCTGCAGGACAGGGAGGGGATTCTGCCCCTCTGCTCTGCTAAGACCCCACCTGCAGCACTGAGTTGAGTTCTGGTCCCAGCATAAAAGGGACGTGTTGCTGCTGGAATGAGTCCAGAGAGGGTCAAGATTATCAGAGGGCTGGAGAAGCTCCCAAATGGGGACAAGTTGAGAGAGTTGGGGCTGTTCAGCCTGGGGGAGAGAAGGCTCTGAGGAGACTTTAGAACAGCCTTCTAGTACCTGAAGGAGGCTACAAGAAAGCCAGGAAATTACTTTTTACAGGGGCTTGTAATGATAGGACAAGAGAGAATGGCTTTGAGCTGGAAGAGGGCAAATTAAGACTGGAGATTAAGAAGAAATTCTTTAAAGTGAGGATGGTGAGACACTGGAACAGGTTGCCAGGGGAAGTTGTGGATGTCCCCTCCCTGGAGGTGTTCAAGGCCAGGTTAGATGAGACATTCAGTAACCTGGTCTAGTGGAAGGTGTCCCTGCCTATGGCAAGAGGGTTGAAACTGGAACCATTCCATGAATCTGGAACATGCATAGTTTAGGCAAAGTCTAGAAGCAGAGTCACGTCTTTTGTTGCTGTTCGATTTTTGCTATCCCATTTGAGCGTTTTGCAGCTTTATATTTGGATAAAAATAGAAATGGGAAAAATAATTGACCTGAAGGTTTTTTGTTTAAAAAAAGGTATCATCAGTGTTCTCATCATGTTAGTTTATGTGTGGCGTTAGAAATGCTAGGAAGCTGTCTCACATATTCCTAGGTGCTGGAGTTGAAGACCTAACCCTCAAAATGTTTGAAATAATGAGAATTTTAACTGTATTCTCAATGGAAATTGTCTCAATTTTTATTTTTTAAAGGAAGTTATAATATTATTTTTTAAAATAGTTATTATTTTAAGCCTTAAGCACATAAGCCTAAGAGAAGTCATTCCTGGTCGTTTCCAACTGAAATGATTCTGTCTACTCAGAATTACATTTTTTAAATTATTTTTCATTTTGCCTCAAAACTGTACAAATATATCTTAAGTAAACTTAGAGTTAATAATTTCATTGTGATTTTGGAACAGCTGATAGATAAAGAAAGCCACTACTCAACATAGCTGTGAATGCCAAGCCTCATCTTTCTTTCTAAGTAATTAATACAAGTGTAGAAAGACAACAAAATATTTATGCAAATGATAGAGCTGTTGTCTGGGTGATTCTTGTGAAGATGTGGGCTGGTGGTGGCTATCAGTGAAATGTCAATAAAGCAGTACTGCCCCAAGCCTTGGGGGGCATTGGACAGGTGAAATGGAGCAGAGGGAGGCAGTGAATCATAGAATCAAGGTTGGAAGAGGCCTCTAAGATCATCAAGTCCAACCATGAACCCAACGCCACTACATCCACTAAACCATGTTCCCAAGTGGTATGTCCACATGTTTCTTGAACACCTTTAGGAACAGTGACTCCACCACCTCCCTGGACAGCCTATTCCAATGCCTGACCACTCTTGCAGTAAATGAATGAATGGTGTTGGGCAACTGACCTCATCATAGAATTATTTAGGTTGGAAAAGACCTCCAAGATCATCAGATCCAACCATTAATCCTACTCTACCAAGTCAACCACTAAACCATATCCCCAAGCACCAAATCACCGTGGCTTTTAAACACCTCCAGGCACAGTGACTCCACCACTGCTCTGGGCAGCCTCCTGCAATACCTGACAACCCTTCCAGTGAGAAGCTTTTTCCTAATGTCCATCCTAAACCTACCCTGGTGCAGCTTGAGGCCATTCCCTCTTCTTCTATCACTATTACTTAGGAGAAGAAAGCAAGCCATCCATGCACTCCTGGTCAGGCATGAAATGAACTTTTCTGCTCTCCAGTGAAGAAGCATAGGAATATGGTCATAGTCATCCATTTGTGGTTGGTTTGGTTTTGTCTTGCCAGCTTTTAATAATCTGTGGTCTTTGGCATGATGTAGACCAGCCACAGAGGCCTTGCTTGGCTCTGGTCGTCACAAGAAATTGAGGTGTTGAAAGAACAGGATGCATCATGGTTATAGGCTTGCAGTAATGTAACGAGATTTGTGTGGAAGAAATTGCTTCATTTGGACTTTGCTGAAGAAAATTACCCCGGGTGTCAGGATTTCCATTGTCTCCTTGACTGCTTGTCCTTGAAAGTTTTGGTGGTGCAGTGTAGAAGCAAACCTGTGGTAAAATTAATATATCAAAATTCACAGTCTAGCGCTCGTGTTTTTATAATTAAGTGCACTTCCAAATTGGAAGGCAGGAGAAGAGAGGGGCAAGGAATAAAATTAGCTGCAAGATAACATTATTAATCATAAGCACCGAGCAGCTCTGTTTGGTTGAGGGTTTTTTTTCAGAATCAGCCTGGTGAAATTGCCTGCTCCCAGTTAGCCCAGCAGTGCTCCCACTGCAGCCTTTCCCGTTCTCCTTCCTCCTCTTTGAAACAACTTGGCTCCTAGGTAGCAGCCTCATGACTGCAGCAACTGAAGTCCTCAAGCTTTATTGACAGGCATTCTTGCTGCAGGGGAAGATGCTTCTCAGGGAGGGAAATAGGGAAGGGCATTTATTGGGAAGGTACTAGCAGACGTACTGCTAAAAGGCGGAAAGCAGATTTCCAACCAGAAGCACAAAGACCATGGAAAGCCTGTTGAAGGTCTGCTTTGAAGTAAACAACTTCATGCGCCGGAACAAAGCCTTGTTTTGCCAGCCCTGCCCCCGATTAGTCTCGGATAAACATCTTTCTGAAAAATGAGCTTGCTGGGTGTCAGCTCTTTGTTATTCTTATTGTTGGAATAAAAGCAGATTGTGTCTGGGGGTCTGACCCTCTTCCAAATGTGCATTAATTGAATCTCCATGTTTGGCACCAGACAGATATACTCCCCTACTCCCCCTACCAGGATCTGGTGTGCAGGAAATGTCCTTAAATGAAGTGGGAAAAGCAATGTCAGTTTATTATTTGGTTCCTGGTTTTACAGGGATCCCATTCCAGATACAAGGAGGGCTCCTTTATCTCACCTGACTGATGATGGCTATAAAACCCAAACAGGGTCAGTGGGTCCCGGTGGCCCTGGGACCTGTTGTTCTGGGGTGGTGAGCCCAGCACTGTCAGCCACTCCCATCAATCAGAAGCAGTTTGCGGGCTCAGGGTCAGAACCTGACTCATTGCAGGTAGGAGGGATGCAGGCTGGTAGCAAAGCCAGACCATGGAGATGTGGAAATAGAAGGCTGGCTCTTTGCCTTTGCCTGGGGTGCCAGAGTGGATCAGAGAAGAGAGCACAGGTGTGATAGCAGATGTGGTTGGGCTGCCAATGATTTCAAGAGACAATTAACATTTTGCATTGCCACAGTCTGTTATTTTGCAGTCTCTTGTTTCTGGTTTAACTCTTTCTGGTTATGGGTTTGTTTTTTTTTTTTTTTTCTTGGTTGTTCATTGCTAGTTCATTTACTCAGCTAAATTGTGCTGTTGTATCATGCCACCATTATTTTAAAATCTTGTTTGCATAAAACCACTCCATGAATGGCTAGACCCCTTGGGTTCTGGGAGAGGGTTTGTCACATAGAAAGCCACTTGGAGGGGTAAGAGATGTGTGTGCGAACATTTTCTGGAAGGCAGCAACGAACCCACAGCAATTACAGGTTTTTTGCAGTGTGGTGAAGCACATGTGTATAATTATCCTGTTCTGCAGTCTTAATATCATGACAGTGAATGTAGTTTGGCATTCCATTAGCAAATCTCTTTCTGTAGGTTAAAAACAAAGAGCGTTCAGTGGAAAGTCTTTAACATCTTGCTACCTTAATATGTGAAAGCTTCTTGTCACTAGGAAGATTGAGTATTACTGGCATTATTCCCACCTTTAATGCATTTTGCACCAACAGGCTCTATGAATATTGAAAGCAGGGCAGTGGCTGTACTCTTTAGCACTGTATTGCAATCTATTGGTAAATCAGACATTTGGTGTTGCTTACTTTGTTTGTGTTTTTTGTTTTCTTCTGAGCTGGCTAAGGAAGAATTGATTTTGTAAGACAAGGCTACTCTACATCACACCCCAAGAGATACACTTCAAAGGAAATGCAGAATGAAGCATAACACTCTGAACTGTGGAGTATTCCTAAGATCTTCCACCAAGCATCTAGGAAACACTCACTGTGTGTAAATATTGCTCACCCAATGGAGCACCTGCTCCTTTGCTGAAGTGGCTCAGTGTCCGGGCATAACCATGTCAGAAACCTGCAGTCCACTATTAACCTTCCTCCTTATGGGCCACTGAGGAAATAAGAGCACTGTGTGCTGGGCCAGCAGTATAAAATCACAGAATTGTAGAATTAGTTTGGTTACAGAAGACCTCTGAGATCACCAAGTCCAACCACTGTCATTAAACCATGTCTCAAAGTGTCATGTTTACATGTTTTGTGAACACCTCTAGGGACAATGACTCCACCACCTCACTGGGCAGCCTGTTCCAATGCCTGACCACTCTTTAGGAAAGAAATTGTTCTCAGTATCCAACCTAAACCTCCCCTGACACTATTTCGGGCCGTTTCCTCTTGTATCACCTGATTCTAGGGAGAAGAGACCAACCCCCACCTCACTTCAACCTCCTGTCAGGGCATTGTAGAACACAAGAAGGTCTCTCCTCAGCCTCTTCTTCTGCAAATAGAGGTCCACAGTGGAAGGAGATAAATAGGAAAAACCCTTTTGTTGAATTTCCTGTTGGAAAGCAGCAAGAAAGGAGGACAGGGGTATTTTCTTAAGATTAAAGCCTGCCAAGCTGTGACTTGGAGTTAAAACCAGTGATGAGCTAAGGTTAAATATGCCTGCTTTTCCCTTGCCTTTCAAAACCAACAGTCTCCAAGTGCAGCATTCCCCACAATGAGACGCAGTTTGCTAGTTGCAGGACAGACTGCAGAGATGTGCTCAGAAGAGAGTGCTTTCCATGACTGAGGAGGTGAGGAGGCCATCTCTTCAGGCAGCTCCTCTGCTTTCCCCTTCCTCCCTCATGGAGGTTGCAGGTGGAGAAGAGAGGCAGCAGCATTGCTGGCAGGCAGTGCCTGACCTTGAATGGACCGCTTAGGGGTTTGTACCAGTGATAAAAAGGAGCATAAATATCCCTGCTGGTCGCTATGACTTGGTCCCTCACACTTCAGGGACACTGTGACCCAAAGCTTGGAGGAAGACATCCAGACCTGAAAGCTGAGTCTAGGTCAGTGAGTGAGCACTGGTCTCAGGTGGGAGCTGGGTGAAGGTGGTGGCTTTCCACCATAATTGCCACTGGCCTCTTTTGTCCTATGCTTCTCTTTGCAGCAAACTCCACTTACCCACAGCAGACAGAGATACACAAAATGTATTAAGAAGAGGAACTGTTTTAGTCCTTTTGTTTCATGTTTTACTGCTAATCACTGCTGGAGATAGTTGGGGTAAATGCTCCTCTGGTCTGCAAGGCATGAGGATGGAGCAGCTGCATTCTCATGCAAATCAGCAGCCCTGATGCAGAGATTTGTGCAAATCACGCAGCTGCTATCTGCAGTGACCTACTCCAATCAATATTGCTCCAGCAATCAATATTTATCTTTATTATAGTATAGAAAGAAAGCATCTGAAAGTAACTAATGATTTCACTGACTTCTCAATCCACACGACAGTTAGGTCAGTCAGCTTTGGGTCCCTTCCTCACCTTCCACCAGCTGCGCTCAAGCAGAGCATCTGCAAACAAGATGCCGTACTACTATGAAGTACTAAAAAGTGACTGGAAAGCCCATGTGCATTACAGGGGTATTGGCTGCTCTGTGTTCAGCACTGTGCATAATGACACAAAGGAGTTCCCTCAACATCTACAACATCCCATGAATCATGCAGTGGACACGTTGCTGTTCTCTGCTGCTTTCCGTCCTCTTTTAGAACAAGTAAATCTTTGTTCATGGCTACATCTGACACTTAAACATGGACTTGTGCTGCAGTAAACACAGAAATGGAATCAACTCATTAAAAAAAACCCTCACAATCCTGCAAAGACTTAAATTTCTGCCTGACTTGAGATTGTACCTAAGGCACGAAGTGAAGCTGCTGCTGCATAAATCTTCACATGGAGATTAGTGGTCACATCTAATAACAGTCCAGGCAAGAGGAAAGTAAAGGCTCTGCAGCACGGAATCTCTGCATTGCACAGCAGGAGAGCTTACACCTGTGTCACTTACCTTAGCCCCAACCTAGAAACAGAGCTGCCTCCAGTGCCTGCCCGGAAATTAGCTCAGTTCTGCCTTTTTTAACTCTTCAGTTTTCATTTGGTGCATATTCTGCAGTTGAAGTATTTTGAAACAAAAAGAAAGTGACAGAATGAGAAGAATTGGCCTGAAATTGTGCTAGGAGAGATTTAGGGTTGGTCATTAGGAAAAATTTATTTGCTGCAAGAGGCATCAGAGATTGGAAGAGGCTGTCTGGGAGCTGGTGGAGTCCCCATCCCTGGAGGTGTTCAAGAAACGTGGAAATGACACTTCAGGATGTGGTTTAATAGCCATGGTGATGTTGGGTTGACAGACTTGATGATCTTAAAGATGTTTTCCAACTGAAATAATGCTATGGTCCTATGAAAGCAGCTGACTTCCAGCCCAAGTGTTGAATACTGTGTTAATATAACTGTAGAGGTGCTGTGCATTGGGATGAGAGTAAGCAGTGCTGTAAAAAATATAGCCTAAACAACTGGAAATTGGTGAACAAAGGGTTTACAGTGAAAGACAAAACATCAAGACCAGTGGAAAAAGCGAGATGACACCTAACTGTTTGTATGCTGTATTTTAGTTATTAAGCCTGCTCTTAAAAGGCACAGAAAGGGCTTCAGTAGGAGGCTGGTCATCCAAATCAGCTGCTTGAGGTGTGAGAGCGGAATAGAGAACCCAGCCATGGGCCTTGGCTTGGGCTATGGAGAGAAATGCCTTGTGAACTGGCCAAAGTGGGAAACCCAGCAAAAGACAGAATTGTAGCTTTAATTGATGTATGCAGCACAGACAAGGGAGTTGCAGCCACTTAAAGGACAGCACAACTGCCCATTCAAACCCCCACCATGGACCGAAAGATGCCCATGAGCCAGCAATGTGCCCTTGAGGCCAAGAAGGCCAATGGCATCCTGGGGTGGATGAGCAGGGCTGTGGTTAGTAGGTCCAGAGAGGTTCTCCTCCCCCTCTACTCTGCCCTCGTGTGGACACATCTGGAATATGCTGTCCAGTTCTGGGTCCTTCCGTTCAAGAAAGACCTCAGGGAACTGCTTGAAAGAATCCAGTGCAGAGCCACTGTGGTGGTTTTGCCCCAGCTGAGGGTCAAATGCCCACCAGAGCCACTCTGTCACTCCCCCTCTTAAATGGGTAGGGGAGAGGGGAAAATATAACAAAGGCTGCTTATAAGATAGAAGCAATTTAATAATGAAAAATAAGCAAAAGCAACAGACTGCACAGAAGCAGTTGCAGAGAGAGATGTTAATCTCTACTTCCCATCAGCTGGACGATGTTCTGGTCTCGGAAGCAGGGCTCTCTGCGCTTGATGGTTACTGCTGGAGAACAGATGCCATGGATGAATCTTCCCCAAACTTACTTCTATTACCTTATTCTTTTATCTGAGCTGACATCATGTGGCATGGACTATCCCTTTGGCCAGTCTGGATCACCTGGTTCAGTTGTATCCTCTCAGCATCTTGGGATAAGGAGACGTTGAAAAAAAAAAAACAAAGACCCCAGTCTGGGTACCCAGCTTAGCAGTAGCCACAACACTGCTGCTTTATCAATGCTCAGCTACAGCACCACAAAACACAGCATTAGAGGAGAATTAACCCCAGCTCAGCTCAGTTCTAAACTACTACAGCCACAAAGATGATGAAGGCAGTGGAACATCTCCCTTGTGAGGAAAGGCTGAGGGAACTGGAGCTCTGCACCCTGGGGAAGAAGAGCCTGAGAGGTGGCCTTGGTCATGGTTATAAAGATGTGCAGGGCAGTGTCAGGAGGACAGAGCCAGGCTCTGATGAGTGATGACTAATGGTAGGACAAGGGGCAATGGGTGCAAGCTGGAGCAAAGGAAGTTCCACGTGAACATAATGAAAACCTTTTTCAGTGTGAGGATGCCAGAGCCCTGGAGGAGGCTGCCTAGAGAGGTTGTGGAGTCTCCTCTGGAGACATTGAAATCCCACATGGATGTGTTCCTGTGTGACCTACTGTAGGTGATTCTCCTCTGGCAGGTGAGTTGGGCTGAGTGATCTTTTGAGGTCTTTTACAACCCCTAATATTCTGTGATTCTTTATTAAATCAAGCCCAAAATACAGAGTCTTCCTCTTTTTCAGCAATGAGTCTACAGGAAGAACAAGAATTCAGCTTTTTCTTCAGAGGATTTTTCTGTCAGAGCAGTCTTTTTGAGGAGTGGGAGGCAGGCAGGGATGAGCACATTATCTTTCTAAACTGAAGACACTACCTTGGGTAGAAACTTAATGCTTAGAAAAGGGATGGCTTTGTTGGCCATCTGCTGACATGGATTTACTCTGCTTACGTTTTACTTAAAAGAAGACATTTTTTCCCAGTTAGATGAGCTTCCCAGAATCACCTTTACCATCTTTGCATCTTTCATCTTGTGCCAAACAAGCCTGTTGAACTTTGAAGTGAGACTGATTTCCCAGCTCCCTCAGGGTGATGGTTTGGGGAGTCTGACCTTTCTATCCACTGAGTCAACCCAATTTTTCAGAGGCTTCCGTTCATTTGACAATGTTCTGCCTTTCCAGATTCTCAGGATTTATTTTCTTAATAACATTCCTAAAAAAACTCAACTCTTTGCTTTTAACATAAGCCGAGGTTGTCTGGAGTTGCTTCTGCTTCATAGTGTTTTATTACCAGTACACTTTGGAACGCTCTGGTAAATTATTCAGCCTACACAGAGAAAGTGGCTTTGTTTTCTTTATACATCGAGGAAGTCTGTTGTGTAGCCTCTATCTCACAGCTCTAAGTGTTCTCAGATAAATGCAAACCCACACCGTGTTCCATCTGTACTACTCATCTAGTAGGTCCTGTAGGGACCTTGAAAGACATATCCATCTCTTATCCCAAAACTACAGTCCCTAATGTTTGGGTTTGTAATAAAATAATAACCAAAAAAAGACTTTTGCAATTACAGCAAAGCTCACTGTGTGTCCAGGGGCAATGCCCTACACACAGAGCTTTTCCCTTGTGCTGCTCTTTTCAGATGCTGATCCAGACTTGGTTTTAAGTTACGTATGGTGAACTTCTGGCTTGTGGAAGGCAATGAAAATTATTCCACTGACTTCAGTGAAATAAAAGTTCTTCCTCAGTATCAGAACCATGGAGTAACTTCTCAGTAGCCAGTAGAGCCTTTTGATGGCAGAAGAGTGCAAGGGAATGACTTGGCAATTGTGATGACAAGAATTTGGCTTAATGACTGCTTCAATGTCTTCAGAGGAAATATTGATTCGTGAATAGCCAAAAATAATTTGTGAGGTTTGGGGAGTTTTTCTTGTCTTACCACATGCCGTGCTCCTGTAGGAGCAAGACAAAAATTCTTCCAAACTGGGAAGGGAAGGGAGGCTTCTGAGACATGTAGAGCTATCATTTGTCTTCACAGTTATTAATCTATCAGCATTAAAGTTGAAAGGGGAAAAAACAAACCAAAGGAAACCAACAAGACCTGAACAACCTGCGACAATTTTACAAGTGTGCCTCAAAATACGCAGGTTTTCCTGTTCAGTTTCCATGGCCATGGCCCAATGTTCAGCATGTGGCGTGGGTGGGAGGCATAGAGGAATGGGTGGTCACTGCAGAGAAGGCTGAGCAGATAGATTGGGAAAGGACAGAGGACTGTGGAAGCAAGGGGCTGAACTGCAAGCTGGCTTTCAGCTAATCCATTTAGCTGTTTGCTGGAGAGTGAGGAGGAGTCACAGCAGCTGCACCTGTGCAGGGGCTTAGGGGAGGGTTTGAGGATGCTGCCTGAAGATTGCAGAGGTCCTTTTCACCTGCTGTTCCTCTGCCTTGCTTGGAGGCTGAAATAGCACATCCAGCATGCAGCAAGTGAATTAAACATTTAACAATCCGGTGTGGTGGTGTGGCTGGCATCAAGGTGTGGTGGCCATGGACTGTGCATGTCACAAGGGTCCATGTGTGTGGCTGGACATTGCGTGAAACAGCAGCAGCATCCCACTTCTGTTTTTAGGAAAGGTCCAAGTACAACATAGACACACAACAGCATGGCAAAAAGAAGCTAGTTTATGTGTCTGCTTTAAAAGGGGAGAAAATAAATCTGGAGTTTGGGTTTTTTTTCACTCCCTCACCACAGTGTGGAGTGTGGTTTGCACTTCTAGGTAGGAAACCACAGCAGCCTTCTGAGCACAGACCTTTACTTGAACCTGAAGAGCAGACTGAAGGAGGATCTTCTCAATGCTTATCTGTACTTAATGGGTGGGTGTCAGGATGGGGCCAGTCTTTTGTCAGTGCCCAGCAACAGGACAAGAGGTAAACAGGCACAAACTTGAACATAGAAGTTTCATCTTCTTCTTTATCATTTACTTTAAGAAAGAACTCTTGAAGGCACAGGAATGGGCTGTCCCAATATGCTGGAAGACGAGCTGATGAGGGAGACAACCAGACTGGATGGGCAAGTAACTTCTAAAAGAATTGGGGAGAAAAAAGAGGGTATCCCCTTGGAAAAAAAGGGGAGGTATCCTGGGAAGAGTTTAAGGACATTGCTAGGTCTTGTAGGAAAAGAATTAGAGAAGCAAAAGCCCACTGAGAACTTAGACTGACCACTGCTGTAAAGTGGAACAAAAAATGTTTCTATAAATATATTAATTGGAAAAGAAGGGGCAAGGACAACCTCCACTCTTTATTAGATGCAGATGGGAACATAGTAACAAAAAATGAGGAGAAGGCAGAGGTACATAACTTCTTTGCCTCAATCTTCAACAGTGGGACAGGTTGTCTTCAGGACAACTGGCCTCCTGAACAGGCAGATGGAGCCAGGGACCAGTGTAGTACCCTGTAATCCAGGAGGAAGCAGTAAGGGACTTGCTGAGCCACTTGGATCATCACAAGTCCATGGGAGCAGATGGGATCCATCCTAGAGTGAGGAGAGAGCTGGCAGATGAGCTGGCCAAGTCACTCTCTATCATTTATCAANAAAATGAGGAGAAGGCAGAGGTACATAACTTCTTTGCCTCAATCTTGTGAATAGTCTCTCCCCAGCCTTCCTGTAGGCCCCCTTCAAATACTGGAAGACTACTATAAGGTCTCCTTGAAGCCTTCTCTTCTGCAGGCTGAAGAGCCCCAACTCTCTCAGCCTGTCCTCATAGCAGAGGTGCTCCAGCCCTCTGATCATCTTCGTGGACCTCCTCTGGACTCGCTCCAATAGTTTGATGTCCTTCTTGTGGTGGGATCTCCAGAACTTCACACAGTACTCCAGGTAGAGTCTGAGGAGAGCAGAGTAAGAGGGGAGAATCCCCTGCCTTGCCCTGCAGGCCACACTGCTCTTGATGCAGCCCAGGACACAGTCTCTGTCTGGGCCACATGCGCACACTGCCAGATCATGTTGAGCTTTAGAATCATAAAATCAAAAAAGAGACCACAAGGATCATCTATTTCCAACCCCCCTGCCATGGACAGGGACACCCTACCCTAGATTACACTGGACAGAGCCTCATCCAGCCTTGCCTTAAACACCTCCAGGGATGTGGCCCCAACCACCCACCCTGGGCAACCCATTCCGAGGTCTAACCACTCTCATGCTGAAGAATCACCTCGCTCAACCTGCTGGCCACACTTCTCCAGATGCAGCCCAGGATCTGGTTGGCTTTCTGGGCTNCCAAGTCCCTCTCCTCAGGGCTGCTCTCCAGCCAGTCACTGCCCTGCCTCTATTTGTGCCTGGGATTACCTCGACCCAGCTTCAGGACCTTGCACTTGGCCTTGTTGAACCTC
>VWZI01015931.1:29530-53046 GCA_013396835.1 Psilopogon haemacephalus | reverse complement strand
TTATATATCCTGTTTGTAATTCCTGTTTCTTAGTATGATGCAATTTCATGCAGCGATTGGGTCTCCCTGGACCTTTGCACCGAGGAAATTTTTGCTTTTCTCTTTTCACCCTTGAAAAAGCAGCCCCCACGTTCCACTGCATCACTTCAAAAAGCTTACCTTTATTTCCTGGCAGGAGTACACCATCGATGTTTTCTTCCGTCAGAGGTGGAAGGACGAGAGGCTGAAGTTTAAGGGCCCGATGAACATCCTGCGCTTGAACAATCTAATGGCCAGCAAAATCTGGACCCCAGATACGTTTTTTCACAATGGGAAGAAGTCAGTGGCTCATAACATGACAATGCCAAACAAGCTCCTACGAATCCAAGACGATGGGACTCTCTTGTACACCATGAGGTGAGTCTTCTCCTCTCTACTCAGGCTTTTACTCAGCGTGAGGTTTTGTTTTTCCAGGGAACAACAAAATGATGTCCTAGGAGGTTTCTCCTTCATTTTGTTTCTGTTACAGCAGAAATGGTTCTTTTCTTTCCCCCTAGTTCTGTTAAAGTGTTTTGGCTGATTATGAGTTCAATCAATTTTTCTACATTCCTAAGTTTTCTACCTCTAGAAAGTATCAAAAGATACTGAACACCTATGTGAAGTGCTTTGAGACTTCCAGGTGGAAATCACTGTGTGAGAATTGCTGTCAGTACTCATTTTACTCGCTCCACCTTAAAACCCTACCTGTTACCGTGACCATTCTACTATTTACTATTACAACAGATTTGTTAGAAGCAAGATGAGTAATTAAAAATAAAGAGGAAGGAAGAAAGAGCTCAAAAGGCCTCAAAATCTTTCCAGCAAGAACTCTTTACTTCTGTAATACTCTTCCTATATATTTCTCTACCTGGTTTTACTCAGAGGAAGCAGATAGAATTAATAAGGCCTCAAAATCTTTCCAGCAAGAACTCTTTTCCTTTGTAATACTGCTCCTATATATTTATCTACCTGATTTTACTTAGAGCTTTACTGCTTGCATCCTGTGCATGATTAGCAGCCAAGATTTAAGTGACAAAATGCAACTGCATTTGCTTAAGAAAATAATTGATGAGAAATTCTAAATACCATGTGTGCAGAGGGTGTAGGCAGCATTGTTGCAAGCAAGTTTATTATGAAGATCAGTGGGAATTAAAAATAAAGAGGAAGAAGAAAGAGCTAATAAGGCCTCAAAAGCTTTCCAGCAAGAACTCTTTTCCTCTGTAATACTCTTCCTATATATTTCTCTACATGATTTTAATCAGAGGAAGCAGAAAGAATTAGTAAGCCTCAAAATCTTTCCAGCAAGAAATCTTTTCCTCTGTAATATTCTTCCTATATATTTCTCTACATGATTTTACTCAGAGCTTTACTGCTTGCATCCTGTGCATGATTAGCAGCCAAGATTTAGGTGAAAAAATGCCATTTTATTTGCTTAGAAAATAATTGATGAGAAATTCTAAATGCCATGTGTGCAGAAGGTATAAGCAGCATAGTTGGAAGATTAATGTCTTAGAATCAGAGAATGGTTTAGGTTGGAAGGGATCTCAAAGATCATCATGTTCCAACCGCCCACCAGAGTCTTCTTTGATTACTCCTTTTGCAATATTATTACTTCTGTGAGTTTATGTGGAAAATTTTGTATCCAAATTAAAAAAAAAAAAAAAGAAATAATTCCATTACTTTGAGAATCTTTACTAGATTGAATCTGTTGTGAATAGAAACATAAAATCCTCAGCCTAAATATGGTCCAAAATGTGAGCAAGGATGCATTGTGCCTTTTTTTTTCCATGGAGCCACAGCAGTATCCCTTAAGCCTGATTTCTCTACAACACCCAAACCCTTATCCAGAGCAGTATTCCTTAAGCCTGATTTCTCTACAACACCCAAACCCTTATCCAGAGCAGTATTCCTTAAGCCTGATTTCTCTACAACACCCAAACCCTGATCCACAGCAGCATCCCTTAAGCCTGATTTCTCTACAACACCCAAACCCTGATCCACAGCAGCATCCCTTAAGCCTGATTTCTCTACAACACCCAAACTCTTATCCACAGCAGCATCCCTTAAGCCTGATTTCTGTACAACACCCAAGCCCTTATCCAGAGCAGTATTCCTTAAGCCTGATTTCTCTACAACACCCAAACCCTGATCCACAGCAGCATCCCTTAAGCCTGATTTCTCTACAACACCCAAACCCTGATCCACAGTAGCATCCCTTAAGCCTGATTTCACTACAACACCCAAACCCTTCTCCACAGCAGCATCTCTTAAGCCTGATTTCTCTACAACACCCAAACCCTTATCCACAGCAGCATACCTCAAGCCTGATTTACTGTGCAAGCCTGATACCTCAAGCCTGATGTCTGTACAACACCCAAACCCTTCTCCACAGCAGCATCCCTTAAGCCTGATTTCACTACAACACTCAAACCCTTATTCACAGCAGCATCCCTTAAGCCTGATTTCACTACAACACTCAAACCCTTATTCACAGCAGCAGTTTCTGTCCAAAACTTTTTTCAGTCTCTTTCAAATTATTTGTTATCATATTAATCTTAGAGAATCACAAAATGCTAGGGGCTAGATGGAACCACGGAACCCCCTGCCAGAGCAGGATCACCTAGACCACATCACACAGGAACACATCCAGGCAGGTCTTGAATATCTCCAGAGAGAGAGACTCCCCAACCCCTCCGGGCAGCCTGTTCCAGAGTTCTGTGATCCTCACTGGGAAAAATTTTTTTTGCTCATGATTCCATGGAATCTCCACGTTTAATACAGGGAAACTGCTGGGATTTTTTGCAGCAAATGAGCAAAATTGAATACAAAATTACCATGCTGTCATGGCTATACATAAATCAGAATAAGAATCACAACGCACAGAGCAAGTTAGAGCAATCTTTGGAGGGACACAAATGTTATTATTTTTTTACAGCTTCCACTCAGACTGTTGTGGTGGTTTAGCAGTTCCCTGCCCCCCCACCTTTTGAAATAAACCCCAGCTAGGACTCAGAAACACTGGAAGTTGATAAATGAAGCTTTATATTTACAGCAGTGCACAATATACAAGCAGATATTTACAAGGTAGAACAGATATTTACAGATATATTCAATGAAAAGGTAATACAGAAACTCCACAGCCCTCCCAGAGACCCAAATCCCCAAGAGGGGTAACCAACCACCCCCTACCACCTTTCCTCCCTTCCCCAATCTTATCTCACCACCTGTTGATGCTGCAGATAAGCTGAGGTAGACTGGCCAGGGGAATTAGTAGTAGAAAGAAGTTAGTAGTATTACTGAGAATTAGCTACCAAGGCAGAGAGACAAAGGAGACCATGCAAGAGAAGCAGCCAGAGCAGTCTGAAACCGTCTGATATCTAAGGTTTTGGTTACACTACTTAAAAACATTTATTTTTTTTCTCTTTTTCAGTAAAGCTCTGGGTGAAGTGACATCCTGTGTTTTCCTCTCTCAGCCAATAGTCTAATTCCTCACTCAAATTCTCCAATTAGTTCAAACCAGCACAAGTGTAAACCCCGCCCCCCCCACTCCCCCCCACACTAAATCCAGACAGTTGTGGAGCACAGCCCTTTGTCAGATCAACTGCATCGTATGTGCCTCTGTAAGGAGCCTTTGAGAGCCATATTATCACACAGGTACTTCAGGATATTATGAGAGTAAAATGACTGTTCTTAACAACCTGCTGTTACATAATTTATATTTTCATTTAAATGGCCTTTGCTCATCCTTTTGAGGTCAGCTCTTTCATGATCTTGGGTTTTGGTTTTTTTTTTTTTTTGATGTGATAAGTCAATGCCTTCCAAAGCACCACATAAAAGGGAAAGAAGCAAAAGGCTGAGTTAAATTTTAATTAGTTTAATATAACGTTTCAGTTTCATCTCCTAAATCAGCATGAACTCTCTTCATTTCTGTGGAATTGATTTTCTTCTCCTTCTAACTGACTTAAATGCCTTTTAGGCTTACAGTCCAAGCTGAATGTCCAATGCACTTGGAGGACTTCCCTATGGATGCTCACTCATGCCCACTCAAATTTGGCAGCTGTAAGTATGGAACAAGGAGTCCAGCTTTTGACTGGTCAATACCTAACATTGCTCAGCATCACTTTTGTGTTGGGAAAACTTTGTTTGAAAACACAGGATGGTACTTTAAAAAACAAAACAAACCTCCCAATGCTGACACAGCAAAATCTCTTCTCTCTGTTCAGTGTCGCAGCTCCTAAGGTGTTTTAAAGCTTCTAATGTGACTTAAAGCTTCTAAGGTGTTTTAAAGCTTCGAAGGTGTTTTAAAGCTTCGAAGGTGTTTTAAGCTTCGAAGGTGTTTTAAGCTTCGAAGGTGTTTTAAAGCTTCGAAGGTGTTTTAAAGCTTCTAAGGTGTTTTAAAGCTTCTAATGTGATTTAAAGCTTCTAAGGCATTTTAAAGCTTCTAAGGTGTTTTAAAGCTTCTAATGTGATTTAAAGCTTCTAAGGCATTTTAAAGCTTCTAAGGTGTTTTAAAGCTTCTAATGTGATTTAAAGCTTCAAAAGTGATTTAAAGCTTCTAATGTGATTTAAAGCTTCTGAGGCTTTTTAAAGCTTCGACGGTGTTTTAAAACTTCTCATGAGTTTTAAAGCTTCTAAGGTGTTTTAAGCTTCGAAGGTGTTTTAAAGCTTCTAATGTGTTTTAAAGATTCTAAGGCATTTTAAAGCTTCAAAGGTGTTTTAAAACTTCTCATGTGTTTTAAAGCTTCTAAGGTGATTTCAAGCTTCTCCTGTGTTTTAAGGCTTCTAAGGTGTTTTAAAGTACCTGGAGTAGTCCATCCAGTTCTGGAGCCCCTGGGACAAGAGGGATGTGGACATCCTCTTGTGTGTCCAGAGAAGGGCCATGAGCATGCTCAGAGGGCTGGAGCACTTCTGCTATGAGGACAGACTGAAAGAGTTGGGGCTGTGCAGTCTGGAGAAGAGGAGGCTCCCAGGTGACCTTCTTGTGGCCTTCCAGGATCTGAAGGGGACCTACAGAAAAGCTGGGGAGGGACTTTTGAGGCTATGAGGGAGTGCCAGGACTAGGGGGAATGGAGCAAAGCTGGAGGTAGGGACATTCAGATTGGAGGTGAGGAGGAAGTTGTTGAGCATGAGAGTGGTGAGAGCCTGGAATGGGTTGCCCAGAGAGGTGTTTGGGGCCACTTCTCTGGAGGTGTTTTTGGCCAGGCTGGCAGAGGCTGTGGGCAGCCTGATGTAGGGTAGGGTGTCCCTGGGCATGGCAGGGGGGTTGGAACTGGTTGGTTCTTGTGGTTCCTTCCAACCCTGACTGATTCTAGGATTCTAATGTGTTTTAAAGCTTCTAATGTGTTTTAAAGTTTCTAATGTGTTTTGAAGCTTCTGAAGTGTTTTGAAGCTGACTCCAGTTACCAATAAGCACTCTGCACTTGATTCAACACTTTTCATGTTGCAAACCCTATTGATGAATGCAGAACTGGGTGCACCTGCCCTGTGCAGTGTTAGTGAAGAGCAAGTTAAGGACCTAAAACTACTTAGTTTTCACTTATTGAAGCAATTACTTTCAATTTATTGTTAATGATACTGCTTTTTACATCATGAGTCAATGAAGTTAATAGCAACTGGCTTCTTGTGATAAAAAAAATGTCATTCATGTTATAAACAGGAGGATTTTGATCTCATTATTCTGATTTTAACGGCAGCATAAATTCATTTACCTATAACACAGCCTTGATTTTGTTCTTTCCTTGTCAATTAGGGTCACATTATATTGCCTACATTATGTACATTAAAAGGGTTTAATTTCTATTTTGGCTGCAGCCTGTGTTCTCTGCTGAGCCCAGGAAAAGAAAAAAGAGGGGAAGATTTTGGGGTTTTTTGAGGAAACTGGTTGGTACCTTTACATTCTGTCTGATTTTATATTAATTACAGCCACTAGAGTTTGCAAAACAGGTGATCTGCTGCCACTGAGGACATCATAGAATCACAGAATGGTTTAGGTTGGAAGGGACCTCCAAGCTCATCCAGTTACAAATCCCTTCCATAGGCAGGGACACCTCCCACTAGAACAGGTTTAAGTTTAAGAGATGGTTTAAGGTGAAGCGTGTAGAGTAGGCTTCTAGGTTGGACTTGGTGATCCTGAGGGTCTTTTCCAACTTGGATGTTTCTGTTATTTCTGTGATTTCTTTTCTGTACCCTCCCCTCTATATTTAGGACATTCTAGCTGGTTTGGCTAAAACAAGTGTCACATCTTTGAGGTCTCTTCCAACCTAAACCATTCTATGATCTCCCTCAGCACCACATCCAAACAACCCTTAAACACATAGAATCATAGGCAGGGACACCTCCCACTAGAACAGGTCACTCAAGGCCTCATCCAGCCTGGCCTTGAACACCTCCAGGCAGGGAACAGCCACAACCTCCCTGGGCAACCTATTCCAGTGTCTTGCCACCCTCGCTGCAAACAACTTCATCCTAACATCAAGTTTCAATCTTCCCTCATCCAGTTTAAACCCATTCTTCCTTACTGTGTGCAGTTCTGGAGCCCCCAGCACACAAAGGACATGGAACTGCTGGAGAGAGTCCAAAGGAGGGCCACGAAGATGATCAGAGGGCTGCAGCAGCTCTGCTATGAAGACAGGCTGAGAGTTGGGGCACTGCAGCCTGGAGAAGAGAAGGCTTCGAGGACATCTTATAGTAACTNGTGTCTGCTCCCTGCTTGGAGGTGTTCAAGGCCAGGTTGGATGAGGTCTTGAGTGACTTGTTCTAGTGGGAGGTGTCCCTGCCTATGGCACAAGGGGGTTTGAATTGGATGATCTTTGAGGACTCTTCCAACCTAAACCATTCTATGATTCCTTGTCCTGTTATTAAAAGACCTTGTAAATAGTCCTTCCCCAGATATTGGAAGGCTATTATAAGGTCTCCTCCAAGCCTTTTCTTCTCCAGGCTCCAGAGCCCCAACTCTCTCAGCCTGTCCTCATAGCAGAGGTGCTCCAGCCCTCTGAGCATCTTTGTGGCCCTTCTCTGGACTGGTTCCAACAGTTCAATGTCTATCATGAACCAGATGAACATAGTCAGAGCACTGTGCATGCTCTCTCCAAGACCCTGACATACCCCTTCTCCTTGGAGTTTGGAGCAAATTAAACCAAGCCTGTGTTCCGGGGAATATTTCCACACTAGAGGGAAATCACAGAATCATAGAATGGTTTAGGTTGGAAGAGACCTCAAAGATCATCCAATTCCAACACCCCTGTGCCATAGGCAGGGACACCTCCCACTAGAACAGGTCACTCAAGGCCTCATCCAGCTTGGCCTTGAACACCTCCAGGGAGGAAGCAGCCACAACCTCCCTGGGCAACCCATTCCAGAAATCTTGGCTATGGAAATACCAAATCATTAGATTTAATAACATTTCTGCCATGAAGCCTTCTTTTCCCCCCTCTGAAATATTATATTTACAATACAAAATATACCTTAATTAACCCACACCAGAGATGTTAGCTGGAATTCAGCTACTGACTAATAATACTTACATACATGTGCACAGAAATGAGTGTTTGATTTATACGGTGTGGGAGTTCAAAAGCCTCATATGTAGCCCCAAAAAAACCTCAAAAGACTTTTAAGATGGAACTGACATTTCTCAGGCCAAGAGGCTGCTTTGTAGTATGATTTCATTTGCATGCCTAAGTCTGAAACCCTCCTGACTAAGTATATTAGACTTCGTATGAACAGTTTCTTTCTACTTTTTTTTTAACTTCCCAATTATTTTGTTGAGTGTTTTTGAGGTTTTTTTTTTTCCCCTCTTACTAATTTGCCTCTGCCCAGGGAGGTTGTGGCTGCTCCCTCCCTGGATGTGTTGCAAGCCAGGTTGGATGAGTCCTTGAGAGACCTGTTCTAGTGGGAGGTGTCCCTGCCTATGGCACAGGGGGGTTGGAACTGGCTGAGCTTTGAGGTCCTTTCCAACCCTGACTGATTATATGATTCTACAATCTGTTCTAGTGGGAGGTGTCCCTGCCTATGGCATGGAGGGGTTGGAATTGAAAGGGCTTTGATGTCCTTTCTCAACCTAAACCATTCTATGATTCTTGTCCCATGGTTTCTGCATTTCTGGTAAACAGGAGAATTCAAACTGTGAGCAAAATGATTTTAGAAAAGCTGCCTTTCATTTCTCCCTCCCCCCACAGTCACCTGGGATATCTCTGTTCATTTTGAACAGCTTAGAATCATAGAATGGTTTAGGTTGGAAGAGACCTCAAAGCTCATCCAGTTCCAACCCCTCTGTGCCATAGGCAGGGACACCTCCCACTAGAACAGGTCACTCAAGACCTCATCCAACCTGGCCTTGAACACCTCCAGGGAGGGAGCAGCCACAACCTCCATGGGCAACCTGTGCCAGTGTTTTATCACCCTCACTATGAAGAACTTGCTCCTAACATCCATTTTAAATCTCCCCTCTGCCAGTTTAAAACCATTCATCCTCATTCTGTCATTAAAAGACCTTGTGAATATTCTCTCTCCAGCCCTTCTATAGCCCTCTTCAGATATTGGAAGGCTACTATAAGGTCTCCTGGCAGCCTTCTCTTCTCCAGGCTGAACAGCCCAAACTCTCTCAGCCTATGTTCAGAGCAGAGCTGCTGCAGCCCTCTCAGCATCTTCATAGCCCTCCTCTGGTCTCTCTCCAACAGTTCCATGTCTTCCTTGTGTTGGGGGCTGCAGAGCTGCAGACAGTGCTGCAGGTGGGGTGTGAGGAGAGCAGAGCCAAGGGGCACAATCCTCTCCCTTGCCCTGCTGCCCACAGCTGCTCTTGCTGCAGCCCAGCACACAGTTGCTGTCTGGGCTGCACTCACACTGCAGCCTCATCTTGAGCTTTGCATCAGCCCAGACCCCCAGGTACTGTTCCTCAGGGCTGATCTCAGCCATTCCTCACCCAGCCTGGACTTGTGGATGGGACTGCACCCACCCAGCTGCAAGACCTTACACTTGGCCTTGTTGAATGCCCTGAGGTTGTCCTGGGCACAGCTCTGCAGCCTGTGCAGCTCCCTCTGGATGGATCCCTGCCCTCTAGCAAGTCTCCTGTGCCACACAGCTTGGTGCCAGCTGCACACTTGCTGAGGCTGCACTGATTCCTCTGCCCATGGCACTGACAAAGATGTTGCCCAGCACTGGTGCCAGCACTGACCCCTGAGGGAGCCACTTGGCGCTGGTCTGCAGGTGGACATTGTGCCCTTGGTCACCGCTCTCTGTGTACGAGTTACACACTCATTTGATTTCTCTACCTAAAACTCATTTTTAGGCAATTTTCATCTTTTCTTCCAGGCTTTGAATGATGAATAGTGGGGGAAATAAGCAAGAATCTGGAGGATTTGGGTTTAGTTGAGGCTGAGTCTGCCAGTGGTATATATTTGTCACAGCTCTTCATACGCCGCTGATCCTACATTGCTAGGAGGATTGTTGACCCGCAGAGATGCCTCAGCTTTCTTTGTCTGCAGACACAAAAGGCAAAGTGAATGTATTGGAGAAGCTGCAGCTTTCAATGGGTTGCCTTTCTTTATCCTTATGAAAAAGTCTGGCCAACAGAGGGAGAGGATGGGGAGAAATGAAACAGCAAGCAGCAACGCTGCTGTGTTGCCTTGGAGCAGAGGTCTTCTTGTAGGGCAGCTGGAAAGATAGAAGGGAAGTGTGGAAAAACTTCTATATGCTGCTCACTTGCTAGATCTTGTTAGTCATGTTATGGCTGCTTGAATGAAGAAGGCTTCTGTCTTGGGCCTCCAGAGATCTCTCAAGTGAAAATGTTTACAGCCCCACAGAAATGTTGCTTGGCTTTGTCCGCTTCACTACAGTTATGGTAGAGGACTGAAGATGAACACCCTGGAGGTGTTCAAGACCAGTTTGGATCAGGCCTTGAGAGATCTGTTCTAGTGGGAGGTGTCCCTGCCTATGGCACAGGGGGGTTGGAACTGGATGAGCTTCGAGGTCTCTTCCAACTTAAACCATTCTATGATTCTGTGAAGAGTGGTCAGGCATTGGGATAGGTTGCCCAGAGACCTGGTGGAATCACTGTCCCTGGAGGTGTTCAAGGTTTAGGTTGGAGCTTTGGATGAGCTTTGAGGTCCCTTCCAACCTAAATCATTCTATTATTCTATGATTCTATGAGGCCTTGATGACCTCTTCTAGAAGGAGGGGTCCCTGCCTATGACACAGCGAGGGTTGGAACTGGATGATCTTTGAGGTCCCTTCCAACCTAAATCATTCTATTATTCTATGATTCTATGAGGCCTTGATGACCTCTTCTAGAAGGAGGTGTCCCTGCCTATGACACAGCGAGGGTTGGAACTGGATGATCTTTGAGGTCCCTTCCAACCTACACCATTCTATGATTCTATGAGGTCTTGAGAGACCTGTTCTAGTGGGAGATGTCCCTGCCTATAGCACAGGGTGAGTTGGAACTGAATGATCTTGGAGATCTCTTCCAACCTAAACTATTCCATGATTCTGTGTAACCGAAATGAACACACATCAGTGGTTTACCCTTTTCCTTTCATACTCCAGATATTAATGGGATAGTAAACTGGAAAAAATAAAAAACTTGCAGGACATACTCAGCTTTTTCATTCTCACTTACTGGAGAGGCATTGATTCTATTTTAAAGCACAGAGTTGATTTACTTTCACTCTAGTTTTGACAAACCCTAGGCTACATGTATATTTGCTGGTCATAGAATAATAAAGTGGTTTAGGTTGGAAAGGACTTCAAAGCTCATCCAGTTCCAACCCCCCTGTACCATAGGTAGGGACACCTCCCACTAGAACAGGTCACTCAAGGACTCATCCAACCTGGCCTTACACACCTCCAGGCAGGGAGCAGCCACAACCTTCCTTGGCAACCTGTGCCACTGTCTTGTCACCCTCGCTGGAAACCACTTCCTCCTAACATCCAGCTTCAATCTCCCTTCTTCCGGTTTGAACCCATTCCTTCTCATCCTGTCATTACAAGACCTTGTCAATAGTCCCTCCCCAGACCTCCTGTAGGTCCCCTTCAGATACTGGAAGGTTACTCCAAGGTCTCCTGGCAGCCTTCTCTTCTCCAGGCTGCACAGCCCCAACTCTCTCAGCCTGTCCTCACAGCAGAGCTGCTGCAGCCCTCTCAGCATCTTGGTGGCCTCCTCTGCACTGGCTCCAACAGTTCCATGTCCATCTTGTGTTGGCGGTTCCAGAACTGCACACAGGACTCCAGGTGGGGTGTGAGGAGAGCAGTGCAAAGGGGCAGAATCCCCTCCCTTGCCCTGCTGCCCACAGCTGCTCTTGCTGCAGCCCAGCACACAGTTGCTGTTTGGGCTGCACTCACACTGCAGCCTCATCTTGAGCTTTGCATCACCCCACACCCCCAGGTCTTGTTCCTAAGGGCTGCTCTCAGCCATTTCCCACCCAGCCTGCAGTTGTGCTTGGGATTGCACCCACCCAGATTCAGGACCTTACCCTTAGAATCCTAGAATCCTAGAATGGTTTAGGTTGGAAGAGACCTTGGCCTTGTTGAATGCACTGAGATCAGCCTATTAAATGTCAGCTTGTCCCACAAAAAAAAAAAAAAAAAAAAGAAAAGATGTCACTGAGTGAAATTTAAGAGGTTGTTCAGGACAAGGCACTGAGCCACTACAAAGATTGTGAAAGGGATTGTCACAGAACCTGGCTTCCCACACTTAGGTGTGAATTATTAGCTAATAACAAAATGCTTATGATACACTCCTAAAGTGGAGACTGAGGGCAGTGGGAAGTCAGGACAACAACCTTGTGTGTCCTAAATCTAGCAAATTGTTCTTTTCATGTGGCTTGCCCTGATTTTTAGGACACAACTAACCTCTAACAAGTGTTTTAACAGCGTAGAAGAGATGTTTGTAATGTACTAGGAATAAGTTGTGGCTGAGATCACGAGTCTGGCCCCCTGCCCATGCTGCAACAGGAGGCAACAAATTACCCCACAGTGAAGCTATTTTAAATGGACAAACATATTTTAAGCCTTATATTTAGAGATTTTGGGGTTTGGTGGTTTGTTTTGTGGTTTTTTTTTTTTTTGTTTGTTTTGTTTCTGAAAAATAGAATCATAGAATCAGTCAGGGTTGGAAGGGACCACAAAGATCAGCCAGTTCCAACCCCACAGCCATGCCCAGGGATACCCTACCCAAGAGCAGGCTGCCCACAGCCTCTGCCAGCCTGGCAAAAACACCTCCAAGGAAGTGGCCCCAACCACCTCTCTGGGCAACCCATTCCAGGCTCTCACCACTCTCATGCTCAACAACTTTCTCCTCACATCCAATCTGAATCTCCTCACCTCCAGCTTTGCTCCATTCCCCCTAGTCCTCTCACTCCCTGGTAGCCTCAAAAGTCCTTCCCCAGCTTTTTTGTAGCCCACTTCAGATACTGGAAGGCCACAAGAAGGTCACCTGGGAGCCTCCTCTTCTCCAGACTCAACAGCCCCAACTCTTTCAGGCTGTGCTCACAGCAGAGGCGCTGCAGCCCTCTGGGCATCCTCATGGCCCTTCTCTGGACACCTCCAGCATCTCCACATCCCACTTGTAATAGGGGCTCCAAAATTGGATGCAGTTCTCCAGGTAGGGTCTCAAGAGAGTAGAATAGAGGGGCAGAATCACCTCTCTGGCCCTGCTGGCCACACTTCTCCTGATGCAGCCCAGGCTCTGCTTGGCTTTCTGCCCTGCAAGTGCACACTGCTGCCTCATCTTCAGCTTCTCATCCACCAGCACCTCCAAGTCCCTCTCCTCAGGGCTGCTCTCCAGCCACTCACTACCCACCCTATATGGGTGTCTGGGATTGCCTCGACCCAGCTGCAGGACCTTGCCCTTGGTCTTGTTGAACCTCCTGAGGTTGTCTTGTGCCCACCTCTGCAGCCTGTGCAGGTCCCTCTGGATGCCATCCCTGCCCTCCAGCCTGGCTGCTGCACCACACAGCTTGGGGTGCTCAGCAAACTTGCTGAGGCTGCACTCAATGCCTCTGTCCATGGCACCCACAAAGACATTGACCAAGACTGGTCCCAGGACTGATCCCTGAAGGACTCCACTTGTCAGTGGCTTCCTGTGGGACAGGAAAGAAGGAACTCTTTTATGAGTTTTGTTTCTGAAAAATAAGTATCTCTTCGATGGAAGCCTCTCAGTTGAAATTACTGCCAAAACAGCTCTGTTTTATTTCCCACAGATGCCTACACCACTTCAGAAGTGACATACATTTGGACTTACAACGCTTCAGATTCAGTGCAGGTGGCACCAGATGGCTCCAGATTGAACCAGTATGATCTTTTAGGCCAAACGATTGGAAAAGAGACAGTTAAATCAAGTACAGGTTAGTAAATGGTCGTTTTGAAGAGGGGAAATAAACAAAAGCACTCACTCAGTTTTGAAAGCCATGATCATTGCTGGTGATGTGAGAGGGCTACTGGAAAAAAAAAAAACCTGCTGTGAAATGTGAGAGATCAGACATAGCCTCTTTATGTTTGGCACAAGTAACACATAGCTGCACTTTATTGGTTCTTCTGAGTGAACAACCTGGTGACAGCAGAGGTGAACTTGGCCCCCAGTGACTGGTTTGTTTTTTTTTTAATGCTGTCTGGAGCTCGGTGTTGAATCCTAACGTTTGCAACCAAACACTGAGATCATTTTACATTTCCTGTGGTAAATGACCATTTTCATCTATTAAATGGTGAAGCATGCAACTCTTCCCCCTCCCCACCCCCCCTTCCATTATGTTTTTTTGGCATTAAGCACTGAATTACTCTAAAAAATTCAAGACCACCTTCCTGCAAGTGCCAGGCTGTGATGGGCTCTGATCATCTTCATGGCCCTCCTCTGGACTGGCTCCAACAGTTCCATATCCTTCTTGTTTTGGGGGCTCCAGAACTACACACATTGGTGCAGGTGGGGTGTGAGGAGAGAATAGCATAAAACCCTTCCCCTCACTCCTCTTCCATTATGTTTTTTGGCATTAAGCACTGAATTACTCTACCCAACTTCCTGCATGTGCCAGGGTGTGATGGAGCCTCCCTTCTGACTGCAGATTAAGTTCTCAGGGTGCCTTTGTGTTAACACAAAGAGTTGCTTTCATAGAGAAACCTACAGGCCTGAAGTTCTTATCACTGTTCCTGAACACTGATGTATTTCCTGGAGCTCAGTTGGGAATAAGATCTAGTTGGACTCCAAATAACTTTCTGATGTGCTGCAAGACAAAATAGTTCATGCTACAAAATACTTTCTGGGCAATTTAGCCCTGGTGCATTTGGGTCAGATGAAAATGGCAGGTTTTCTTTTAGCAAAGAAATGGACTTTCTAAGATGATAAATTTCTGTTCCATTGTTTTGTTTTTTTTTTTTTTTTGTTTTGTTGTTGTTGTTGTCTGTGGCACCCAGGTGAATATACAGTAATGACAGCTCATTTTCACTTGAAGAGGAAAATTGGATATTTTGTCATTCAGACTTACCTCCCCTGTATCATGACTGTCATTCTCTCTCAAGTGTCATTCTGGCTGAACAGAGAATCTGTCCCTGCCAGGACTGTCTTTGGTGAGTATACTGAATAAGCACTGGCTTTGTTTGCAACAGCTGAAGCTGCTAGGAAGCATTTCTCATCTCTGCTTTTCCATTCAAGTAAGGGGTGTTTTGTAGGATGTGATACCAAACAGCTCTCAACTGCAAATTACAGAGCTCCTGAGAGTCCCAAAGGTTTTGGAAATGAGCACATGCAAAAAAAAAAATTAAAAATCCATATGCTATAGAATCAGAGAATGGCTTAGGTTGGAAAGGACTTTAGAGATCATCTACTCCAAACCTCCTGCCATGAGCAGGGACCACTCACAAGTAAACTTTGTTGCCCAAGGCCTCATCCAGTCTGGCCTTAAACATCTCCAGGGTGGAAGCATCCACAACCACTCTAGACTGCCTATTCCAGAGTCTCACCACCCTTCTACTGAAGAACTTCTTCCTAAGAAGTTGTTCAGCATGAGAGTGGTGAGAGGCTGGAATGTGTTGCCCAGGGAGGTGGTTGGGGCCACATCCTTGGAGGTGTTTGCAGCCAGGCTGGATGAAGCTGTGGGCCTCAGAGAATCATAGAATGGTTTAGGTTCGTAGAAACCTCAAAGCTCAGCCAGTTCCAATCCCCCTGTGCCATAGACAGGAACACCTCCCACTAGAATGGATGAGAATAGAGTAGAGTAGAATAGAAAAAAATCATAGAATCATAGAATGGCTTAGGTTGGAAGAGACCTCAAAGATCATCCAGTTCCAACCCCCCTGTGCCATAGGCAGGGACACCTCCAACTAGATCAGGAAGCTCAAGGCCTCATCCAGCCTGGCCTTGAACACCTCCAGAGAGAGAGCAGCCACAACCTCCCTGGGCAACCTGTTCCAGTGTCTCACCACCCTTATTATGATAAACTTCCTCCTAACATCCCATTTAAATCTCTCCTCTGCCAGTCTAAACCCATTCCCCATCATCCTGTCATAACAAGACCTTGTGAATAGTCCCTCCCCAGCTTTCCTTTAGCCCTCTTCAGATACTGAAGGCTACTATAAGGTCTCCTGGAAGCCTTCTCTTCTCCAGGCTGCAGAGCCCAAACTCTCTCAGCCTGTCCTCACAGTAAAGCTGCTGCAGCCCTCTGATCATCTTCTCCCTCCTCTTGACTGTCTCCACCACTTGCATGTGCTGCTTGTGCTGGGGGCTGCAGAGCTGCAGACAGTGCTGCAGGTGGGGTGTGAGGAGAGCAGAGCAAAGGGGCAGAATCCCCTCCCTTGCCCTGCTGCCCACAGCTGCTCTTGCTGCAGCCCAGCACACAGTTGCTGTCTGGGCTGCACTCACACTGCAGCCTCATCTTCAGCTTTGCATCAGCTCAGACCCCCAGGTCCTTTTCCTCAGGGCTGCTCTCCAGCCACTGCCTAACCCCACTCTCCCTTCAGCTTCAAACCATTCCACTTTGCCCTATTGCTAGGCACCCTTAGGCAAAGTCCATCTCCAGCTACCTTCAAGGATTGGAAGTCACCTATAAGTCATCTTCTCTTCTCCAGGCTGAAAAAAACCCAGCTTCCTATCCTCATAGCAGAGGTACTGCAGCCCTTAGATGCATTTTGTGGCCCTCCTCTGAACTTACTCCAGCATGTCTGTGTCCTTATGATGATGAGGCCACCAGAACTGGATGCAGTATTTGAGGCAGGGTCTCACATGAGTAGAGTAAATGGAAAGAATTGACCTGCTGGCCACACTCCTTAAGTCTTCCAAGAGGAAAATATTTTCCCAGGATGGAAAAAAAAAATACTGTGTTTCTACTTAAAAAAGTAGACAATTCCACAGATTAAAATGTAATTTGCTTAATACGATGGAAAATGAAACAAATCACTTTTTAATTTGTGAAGTTATTCTAACATATAAACTTTGCAGGCTGCATTGCTTTAAAAGAAACTCAGTCCTGGGGATCTGGGCAAAGCTCTCACTAATTGAAATGGAAGGGTACTATAAGGCTGCAGAATAGAATAGAATAGAATAGAATAGGATAGAATAGAATAGAATAGAATAGAATAGAATAGAATAGAATAGAATAGAATAGAATAGAATAGAATAGAATAGAATAGAATAGAATAGAATAGAATAAGCCAGGTTGGAAGAGACCTCCAAGATCATCCAGTTCCACCTAGCACCCAGCCGTAGCCAATGGCACTAAGTGCTCTATAGAAACATAGAATCAGTCAGGGTAGGAAGGGACCACAGGATCAGCCAGTTCCAACCCCCCTGCCATACCCAGGGACACCCTACCCTAGAGCAGGCTGCCCACAGCCTCTGCCAGCCTGGCTGCAAACACTTCCAGGGATGTGGCCTCAACCACCTCCCTGGGCAATCTGTTCTGGGGCCTCACCATTCTCATGCTCAACAACTTCCTCCTCACATCCAATTTGAATCTCCTCACCTCCAGCTTTGCTCCATTCCCCCTAGTCCTGTCACTTCCTGGGAGCCTCAAAAATCCCTCCCCAGCTTTTCTGTAGGTCCCTTTCAGATCCTGGAAGGCCACAAGAAGGTCACCTGGGAGCCTCCTCTTTACCAAACTGAAAAACCTCAACTGTTTCAGTCTGTCCTCATAGCAGAGGTGCTGCAGCCTTCTGAGCATCATCATGGCCCTTCTCTGGACACACTACAGCATGTGCACATCCCTCTTGTAATAGGGGCTCCAGAAATGGAGAGCCCATCCAGGCTTTCTTTGAACACCTCCAGGGATGGTGACTCCACCACCTCCCTGGGCAGCACATTCCAATGCCAATCACTCTCTCTGTGAGTGCCAATGCCAATGCCAATCACTCCCTAGCATCTAGCCTATATCTCCCCTGGCACAACTTGAGACTGTGTCCCCTCATTCTGGTGCTGGTTTCCTCTTCCAATAAGGTTTTGCTTTGTATTAAAGCAGAGTAACAAATTCCTTCCTCCCTTCCCTACTTACAATTTCATATGTTTGCTTTTTAAAGACAGATAGGCTAAGAGAACCAAAAAGGAAGCAAATATCTGTGTGAATTCAGCCCTCAGAAGTGCTGCACAAAACCACCTGATTAGTCATCAGCAGACAGCCTGCATGCTTCAGAAAATAGGCCAGACACAAGGGGCAGCCAAACATTTGCTGTCTCTCCTGGCAGAGAAAATGCCAGGCAAAGAGCTGTGCAAAATTGCAGGTTTGAATAGGAGCTGCAGTAAAGTCAGGTGAAATGGATCAGTGATTTTATTGGGACTAGGATTCTACCATGTTTGAACAGACAATCATCAGAAAGATTTTGGGTTTGTTGGTTTTTTTCCTCTCTTTCATCAAAATTTCTTTCATGGAATATCTCTCTTTCTTCAGGGGTTGGAACTGGATGAGCTTTTTTTGTCCCTTCCAAGCTAAGCCATTCTATGATCTCCCTAAGCACCACATCCAAACAACCCTTAAACACATAGAATCATAGAATGGTTTAGGTTGGAAGGCACCTCAAAGCTCAGCCAGTTCCAACCCCCCTGTGCCATAGGCAGGGACACCTCCCACTAGAACAGAATAGAATAGAGTAGAATAGCACAGAAAAGAATCATAGAATCATAGAATGCTTTAGGTTGGAAGGGACCTCAAAGCTCAGCCAGTTCAAATCCCCCTGTGTCATAGGCAGGGACACCTCCCACTAAAACAGGTTACTCTAGGACTCATCCAACCTGGCCTTCAACATCTCCAGGGAGGGAGCAGCCACAACCTCCATGGGCAACCTGTGCCAGTGTCTCACCACCCTCACTATGAAGAACTTCCTCTTAACATCCAGTTTCAATCTCCCTTCTGCCAGTTTGAATCCATTCCTCCTCATCCTGTCATTACAAGTCCTTGTGAATAGTCCCTCCCTAGCCCTCCTGTAGTCCCCCTTCAGATATTGGAAGGCTAATATAAGGTCTCCTGGAAGCCTTCTTTTCTCCAGGCTGCAGAGCCCCAATTCTCTCTGCCTGTCTAAGCTAATTTTGCTTAAATCTGTGCATTCCTGGTTTCCGGTCAGTCAAATCCTTCCACATTTTTTGTCTTTGCCTAAGAGAGATATGGAGGTGCTGGAGCGGGTCCAGAAGAGGGCAAGGAAGCTGGGGAAGGACCTGGAGAATAAATCTAACGAGGAGCAACTGAGAGAGCTGGGAATGAGTGTGAAAGAGAGGAGGCTGACAGGAGAGCTCATTGCAGCCTACAACTACCTGAAGGGACATTGTGGAGAGGCTGCTGCTGGACTCTTCTCACAGGGCTCCCAAGCCATGGAAGGGACTAACTGCTGGAGCAGTGTCCCTTTTAAAGAAACCTTCTCCCAGTTATTCGAAGCACCACTTAGCATTTATCATTTCATGTTTGAAAGGAGTTACTTTCCCTTCCCTTTTCCATTCCCTCACAATGTAGTTTCAGCTTCTAGGTTAACACTGAGTGCTTTCTATAGTGAGGCTTCTTTTGTAGCTGAGCTCTTTAATCCCTTTCCTTCATGACCTCTATTTAATGTTCTTGACCTAAGCCATCCCAAACGAATGCTGGCATAATGTTATATTGTCTCAGCTTTGCCTCAAATTATTAGGTGGAAGAAGTTTGACCACCATTAATTAAATAAGGCCTGAATGTGTCTTCTCTGGCAGATAACTTTGACAAGCATTTGATGGCATTTTTAAGGCAGGGCAGTCAGGCTGGTGGGTAATGCCTTCGTTGAGTGCAAGATTACAGCCTCTTTAATTCAGCAATGTGTTTATTGTCCCATATTTGGTGTCAGCAGTATGAGCAGAACTAATCTCATGCAGCTTATTGAATTCTTGCTTCGTTTTTAAGGGGTCAAAGCATTTAGAAGCATCCCAATGTATTTGAACAGCAGGGGTAGATGCAGGTGGCAGAAAAAAATCAGAAATTAGTTTTTTTTTACTGCTATAGCTGCCTGTGTTTCTCAGCTCACACAGAGGAGGAATGAGGATCCTAAACTGAGCATACTTAGATGTTTATTCTTCGATAGCTGAAGCAGGCAAGACCAAAAATTGACCCTTGAATTATTTTTTAGCACATTTATTATTTATTTTTTAGCACGGTTATTTTTTAGCCAAGCTTTGACACTGTCCCACACCACATCCTGGTCTCCAAGCTGGTGACACTTGGGTTTGATGGGTGGAGCACCAGATGGATAAAAAACTGGCTTGATGGACACACCCAAAGAGTGGCTGTCACTGGTTCCATGTTTAAGTGGAGACCAGTGGCAAGCAGAGTCCCGCAGGGATCAATTCTGGGACCAGTCTTGTTCAATGTCTTTGTGGGTGCCATGGACAGAGGAATGGAGTGCAGCCTTAGCAAGTTTGCAGATGGCACCAAGCTGTATGGCACAGGAGACTTGCTAGAGGGAAGGGAGCTGCACAGGCTGCAGAGCTGTGCCCAGGACAACCGTAGGGCATTCAACAAGGCCAAGTGTAAGGTCCTGCACCTGGGTGGGTGCAGTCCCAAGCACAACTCCATGCTTGGTGAGGAATGGCTGAGAGCAACCCTGAGGAACAGGACCGGGGGGTGTGGGGTGATGCAAAGCTGAAGATGAGGCTGCAGTGTGAGTGCAGCCCAGACAGCAACTGTGTGCTGGGCTGCAGCAAGAGCAGCTGTGGGCAGCAGGGCAAGGGAGGGGATTGTGCCCCTTGGCTCTGCTCTCCTCACACCCCACCTGCAGCACTGTCTGCAGCTCTGCAGCCCCCAGCACAAGAAGGACACGGAAATGTTTGAGCCAGTGCAGAGGAGGACACCAAGATGCTGAGAGGACTGCAGCAGCTCTGCTCTGAGGACAGGCTGAGAGAGTTGGGGCTTTTCAGCCTGGAGAAGAGAAGGCTGCCAGAAGACCCTATAGTAACCTTCCAATATCTGAAGGGGGCCTACAGGAGGGCTGGGGAGGGACTATTGACAAAGACTTGTAATGACAGGAGGAGGCGGAACGGGTTTAAACAGGCAAAGGGGAGATTTAACCTCGATGTTAAGAGGAAGTTCTTTACAGTGAGGGTGGTGAGACACTGGCACAGGTTGCCCAGGGAGGTTGTGGCTGCTCCCTTCCTGGAGGTGTTCAAGGCCAGGCTGGATGAGGCCTTGAGTGACCTGTTCTAGTTGGAGGTGTCCCTACCTATGGCACAGGGGGGTTGGAACTGAATGATCTTTGAGGACTCTTCCAACCTAAACCATTCTATGATTCTTTGATTCTATGATTCTGTGATTCTCTTCATCCAGTTTCAATCTCCACTCTGCTACTTTAAACCCATTCCTCCTCATTCTGTCATTACAATACCTTGTCAATAGTCCCTCCCCAGCCTTCCTGTAGCCCCTTTCAGACACTGGAAGGCCACTCCAAAGTCTCCTGGCAGCCTTCTCTTCTCCAGGCTGCAGAGCTCCAAGTCTCTCAGCCTGTCCTCATAGCAGAGCTGATGCAGCCCTCCCTGCATCTTGGTGGCCTTCTGTGGACTGGCTCCGTCAGTTCCATGTCCTTCTTGTGTTGAGGGCTCCAGAACTTCACAGAGTACTCCAGGTGGGGTATGAGGAGAACAGAGTCCTGGGCCTGTCATGCTGCTTAAAAAGACACCTGACTTTTTGTGTTACTTGATTTTTTTTTTTGTTTTTGTTAGCAAAAAGAGTAGACAGAGCACTTCAGCTGTTTTCCAAAACCTTTCTCTTGATGGTTTGTTGAGCATTGTCTCCTGGTGTCTAAGCAGCTTCAGCGTAGCCTCCTTTTGCAGCGCGCTCTCAAATAACAGACGGGCGTCATGGAAGTGAAAAGAAAAACCCAAGCCCACAGCAGCAGGGTGTGTAGCCAGATGTTCTGGTGAGATGCTTTCAAATCACACTTTCAGCAGCGTTTGTAAGCTTTTGTTTAGGCCTCCAACCGCTCGCTCTTAGAGGGATAAAAGGAAGCAGTAATCCGCGCCTCTGCGCAAAGGGACAACAGCCTTTTTCTTCCTGCTGCTGTTTGTGTTTGTAAATCCTTTCAGGGTCTGGGCCAGGTTGAGCAACCCTAATTACACCTGACAACAGGTGTAATTACTGCGAAGAAGAAAGAAGGAGTGAAATAATAAAGCAATTGAATTAGCTTTCTCATTTAAAGGGGGAGGAAAAAAAATAGTAGTTTATCGGCGCTTTTGTGATGCGTTCCCCGACCATTATGTGTATCTTTGTGCAGTGCTGTGATGGAAAGATGAAATTGTGCAAGGGGTAGCATGAAATGGGACACAGCTTAACAATTTTGTACAATTTGCCAAGCTGGAATACCTCTTTTGTTACAGCAGTGTCCTTTGGTAACTCATTTAGGCCTTTCATTCTAGCATGAGAGGGCTGGGACATGATTGAGCTGGCTGAAATTTGTTCAGATTGGAAAGATCAGGTGATGGCTTTAAAGTGGCAGAGGGGAGATGGAAACTGGATGTTAGGAGGAAGTTGTTTGCAGTGAGGGTGGTGAGACACTGGCATGGGTTGCCCAGGGAGGTTGTGGCTGCTCCCTGTCTGGAGGTGTTCAAGGCCAGGTTGGAGGAGTTCCTGCCTAGTGGGAGATGTCTCTACCTATGGTGGGGGGATTGGAACTGGGAGAGCTTTGAGGTCTCTTCCAGCCTAAGCCATTCTATGATTCTATGATCGTGGAGGTTTGAATGGGGTGTGAACTGTGTCAGGGCCCACAATCAATTCAATGATACATAAAGATTTGTGGCCAGCATCCAGTGAGTTGATTCTGCCACTTTGCTCTGGTGAGAGCTCACCTGGAGTTTTGTGTCCAGCTCTGGAGCCCTCAATACAGGAAGGACATGGAACTGATGGAACAGGTCCAGAGGAGGGCCATGAAAATGATAAGGAGGTTGCAGCAGCTCTGCTATAAGGACAGGCTGAGGGAGCTGGGGGTATTCAGCCTGGAGAAGGCTCTGGAGAGACCTAATAGCAGCCTGCCAGTACCTGAAGGAGGCTACAAGAAGGCTCTGTTTACAGAGGCCTGTGGTGACAGGATGAGGGCGATGGCTTCAAGCTAGAGCAGAGCAAATTTAGATTGGATGTTAGGCACAAGTTCTGTACCATGAGGATGGTGGAACACTGGAACAGGTTGCCAAGGAAGGTGGTTGAGGCCCCATCCCTGGAGACATTCAAGATGAGGCTCCACAGGGTTCTGGGCAACCTGATCTAGTTGAAGATTTTCCCTGCTGACTGCAGAGGGAGTTGAGCTGGATGAGCATTGGAGGTGCCTTCCAACCCATATCATTCTATGATTCTATAATTCTATGATTCTATGAAATGGGCTCTGAAGGAAAATATTTGCTGTCAGAAAGGTCCAACGACAAAATGCCGAACCAGTACTCAGAGGAGATTTTGCTTCCAGTTCTGACTATTTAAAACTACCAGCAGTTGACTTGGAGGGAAGGGAGGGCAGTACTGCAGTTACCTCAAGTGAGGTGATTCTGCCACTTTGCTCCAGTGAGAGCTCACCTGGAGGATTGTGTCCAGCTCTAGAGCCCTCAATACAGGAAGGACATGGAACTGATGGAGGGGGGCCAGAGGAGGCCATGAAAATGATCAGGGGGTTGGATCACCTCTGCTGCGAGGACAGGCTGAGGGAGCTGGAGGGTGTTCAGCTAGGAGAAGAAGAGGCTCTGGGAAGACCTAATAGCAGCCTGCCAGTACCTGAAGAGGGCCTACAAGAAGATTGGAGAGAATAGAATCACAGAATCACAATAGACTGAAAATTAATTGCTTGGGTTTCTTTAATGCCAGCTTCTATTATCTCTAATTATGTTTTCACACAATCACACAATGTCAAGGGCTGGAAGGGACCTCCAAAGCTCATTCAGTCCAACCCCCCTGCCAGAGAAGCATCACCTAGAGGAGATCACACAGGAACATATCCAGGCAGGTTTTAAATATCATAGAATCATAGAATGGTTTAGGTTGGAAGAGACCTTAAAGATCATCCAGTTCCAACCCCCCGCCACAGGCAGGGACACCTCCAACTAG
>VWZI01015931.1:3256-21439 GCA_013396835.1 Psilopogon haemacephalus | reverse complement strand
AAAACGTTCATCATTATTACTGTAAAGATGCAAAATACAATGAGTCCATGAAAGAATTGTTATTTTTTTTGTCCCTTACCTGTCCAGCTAGTCTATATATATATAAACTAATTATATATATATATATATAAACTAATATATATATATATGTATGTATATATATAATAAAATTATATATCTACTGTTAGTGCACTCTTCAGCCAATTAAAAAGAAGGAAGTTTAGACAACAAATTTGATCTAAACTACCTGAAAGCAAACTCTCTATGCAGCCTTTAATGTGATCCTGGCAGTTTGCCACCACTTAGATAAGTGAATCACAGAATCACAGCTTTAACCAGGTTGGAAAACACCTTTGAGATCGTCGAGTTCAACCTGTCACCTAACACTTCTAGTTAACTAAACCATGGCACTAAGTGTCTCATCCAGCCTCCTCTTAAACACCTTCAGGGATGGGGACTCCACCACCATTCTGGGCAGCCCATTCCAGCCCCAATCACTCTCTCCATCAAGAACTTCCTCCTAACATCCAGCCTATACCTCCCCTGGTGCAGCTTGAGACGATGTCCTCTTGGTCTGTTGCTGGTTGCCTGGGAAAAGAGCCCAACCCCACCTGGCTACAACCTCCCTTCAGGTAGTTGTAGACAGCAATGAGGTCTGCCCTGAGCCTCCTCTTCTCCAGGCTGCACACCCCCAGCTCCCTCAGCCTCTCCTCTTAGGGCTGTGATCCAGGCCCCTCCCCAGCCTTGCTGCCCTTCTCCGGACACCTTCCAGCACCTCAACGTCTTTCTTAAATCGACTGGCCCAGAATTTTCCCATCCTGTTTCTCAAACGTGCCACAAGAATTCTTGCTTTGCATTTTTCTTCGCATTCAGAACTCTGATTTTAAGTTTTTTTGTTTTGTCCCCTTTGCAGCAGTCACCACAGCGCTGACAATGACAACCCTGAGCATCAGTGCTCAAAATCCGCTCCCCAAAGTAGCCTAATGCCACAGCAATTCTTGCTTTGCATTTTTGTTCACGTTCAGAATTGTTGATGCTCTGATTTTAAGATTTTTTGTTTTGTCCCCTTTGCAGGAGTCACCACAGTGCTGATAATGACAACCCTGAGCATCAGCACTCAAAATTTCACTCCCCAAAGTAGCCTAATACCACAACAATTCTTGCTTTGCATTTTTGTTCATGTTCAGAAGTGTTGATGCTCTGATTTTAAGATTTTTTTGTTTTGTCTCCTTTGCAGGAGTCACCACAGCGCTGACAATGACAACCCTGAACATCAGCACTCAAATTTCGCTCCCCAAAGTAGCCCTAATGCCACAACTATTCTTACTTTGGACTTTTCTTCACATTAAGAATTGTCAACGCTCTGATTTTATGTTTTTGGGGGTTTTTTTGTTTGTTTTGTCCCCTCTGCAGGAGTCATCATAGTGCTGACCATGACAACCCTGAGCATCAGCGCTCGAAATTCACTCCCCAAAGTAGCCTAATGCCACAACAATTCTTACTTTGGATTTTTCTTCAATTTCAGAATTGTTGATGCTCTAAGTTTTTGTTTTGTCCCCTTTGCAGGAGTGACCACAGTGCTGACAATGACAACCCTGAGCATCAGGGCTTAAAACTCACTCCTCAAAGTAGCCTAATGCCACAGCAATTCTTGCTTTGCATTTTTCTTCTCATTCAGAATTTTCCATGCTCTGATATTAATTTTTTTTGTTTGTTTGTTTGTTTTATCCCCTTTACAGGAGTCACCATAGCACTGACAATGACAACCCTGAGCATCAGTGCTCGAAATTTGCTCCCCAAAGTGGCCTAATGCCACAACAATTCTTACTTTGGACTTTTCTTTGCATTCAGAGCTGTCCACACTCTGATTTTAATTTTTTTTGTTAGTTTGTCAGCGCTGTGGTGACGCCTGCAAAGGGGACAAACCAAACAATGACAACCCTGAGCATCAATGCTCAAAATTCACTCCCCAAAGTAGCCTAATGCCACAGCAATTCTTGCTTTGCATTTTTGTTCATGTTCAGAATTGTTGATGCTCTGATTTTAAGTTTTTTTGTTTAGTCCCCTTGGCAGGAGTCACCACAGTGCTGATAATGACAAACCTGAGCATCAGCGCTAGAAATTTGCTCCCTAAAGCAGCCTAATGCCACAACAATTCTTACTTTGGATTTTTCTTCACATTAGGAATTGTCAACACTTGATTTTAATTTTTTTTGTTTGTTTGTTTGTTTTGTCCCCTTTGCAGGAGTCACCACAGTGCTGACAATGACAACCCTGAGCATCAGCGCTAGAAATTCGCTCCCCAAAGTAGCCCTAATGCCACAACAATTCTTGCTTTGCATTTTTCTTTGTGTTCAGAATTGTTGATGCTCTGGTTTTAAGATTTTTGTTTTGTCCCCTTTGCAGGAGTCACCACGGTGCTGACCATGACAACCCTGAGCATCAGTGCACGAAACTCCCTCCCCAAAGTAGCCTACGCGACAGCCATGGATTGGTTCATTGCCGTCTGCTACGCCTTCGTCTTCTCTGCGCTCATTGAGTTTGCAACTGTAAATTACTTCACAAAACGAGGATGGGCCTGGGATGGAAAGAGCGTAGTGAATGACAAGGTAAGTGCTCAGTGCCTTGGTTTAAGAGGACCTTTACCTCTTCTCAAAGGAGTTAAAACACTCCACATTAGGACCAGATAGAAGTTTAAATGAGAGCGTGTGATGGTTTGGGAGTTCCCCACCTGCCGCTTCCAGCTTTGAATTCATCCAGGCTAGACTCAGCCAGCAGGAAGTTAATGAATGTATCTACACCTTACAAGCAGATATTTGCAATATATTGCAAATATTTACAGCTATATACAGTAAAAAGGTAAAACACAAACAGAATATGGAGCAAAGCTGGAGGTGAGGAGATTTGGATTGGATGTGAGGAGGAAGTTCTTCACCATGAGAGTGGTGAGGCTCTAGAATGGGTCAGGCCACACGTTGAGTGCTGTGTGCAGTTCTGGTCCCCTCAATTCAAGAGAGATGCTGAGGTGCTGGAAGGTGTCCAGAGAAGGGCAGCAAGGCTGGGGAGAAGCCTGGAGCACAGCCCTGTAAGGAGAGGCTGAGGGAGCTGGGGATGTTCAGCCTGAAGTAGAGGAGGCTTAGGACAGACCACGCTGCTGTCTACAACTACCTGAAGGAAGGTTGTAGCCAGGTGGGGTTGGGCTCTTCTCCCAGGCAACCAGCAACAGAATGAGGGGACACAGTCTCAAGCTTTGCTGGTGGAGGTATAGGCTGGATGTTAGGAGGAAGTTCTTCCCAGAAGAGTGATTGGTATTGGAATGGGCTGCCCAGGGAGGTGGTGGAGTCACCATCCCTGATGGCCTTGAAGAAAAGCCTGGATAGGGCACTTAGTGCCTTGGTCTAGTTGATTGGCTAGGGCTGGCTGATAGGTTGGATTGGATGATCTTGGAGGTCTCTTCCAGCCTGTCTGATTCTAGGATTCTATGATTCTATGATCCAGTCCAACGCCCCCTGCCAGAGCAGCAAATGGTCCTATTGCCAGTCAGTTGCACTCAAAAAGTGATTTTTTATAAAATTGGCTGTCTAAAAAGCCCCCCCAAAACAAAAAAGTAGGTTTATTTTCTTTCCTGATCAAAAAACGTATCTGCTGTGATCTGGAACAGGTTGCCCAGGCAGGTGGTTGGGGCCACATCCCTGGAGGTGTTTGCAGCCAGGCTGGCAGAGGCTGTGGGCAGCCTGCTCTAGGGTAGGGTGTCCCTGGGCATGGCAGAGGGGTTGCAACTGGGCGATCCTTGTGGTCCCTTCCAACCCTGACTGATTCTGTGATTCTATGATCTAGCTGTTCTTACCTGGTCTCAGTGATCCAGATTTAGTTGGGAACAGTTCTTGGCTCCTCATATCCAGCTGTTAATCTGGTGATTGAATCCAGATTATACTGGTTGGAGATAACTTTTTTTTTAATTATTACTTAATCAAACTGAGTTGGAAATAAGAAAAAAAAACCCCAAACAAACAACAAAAAACATTAGAGAAAGATATAATGTAGATAACTGAGGATCAGGGAAAAAAAAAAACAAAAACCAGCTGCTTCTGATGGAGCCACCCAGATCCTGGGCTGCATCAGGAGAAGAGTGGCCAGCAGGGCCAGAGAGGTGTTTCTCCCAATCTACTTCATCTTAGTGAGACTCCACCTGCAGTACTGCATCCAGTTTTGGAGCCCCTGGGACAAGAGGGATGTGGACATGCTGGAGCATGTCCAGAGAAGGGCCACAAGGATGCTCAGAGGGCTGCAGCACCTCTGCTGTGAGCACAGACTGAAAGAGTTGAGGCTGTTCAGGTTGGAGAAGAGGAGGCTCCCAGGTGACCTTCTTGTGGCCTTCCAGGATCTGAAGTGGCCTACAGAAAAGCTGGAGAGGGACTTCTAAGGCTATCAGGTAGTGACAGGACTAGGGGGAACGGAGCAAAGCTGGAGGTGGGGAGATTCAGAGTGGGTGTGAGAAGGAAGTTGTTGAGCATGAGAGTGGTGAGAGCCTGGAATGGGTTGCCCCTGCAGGGAGGTGTTTGGGGCCAGATCCCTGGAGGTGTTTTTGGCCAGGCTGGCAGAGGCTGTGGGCAGCCTGATGTAGGCTAGGGTATCCCTGGGCATGGCAGGGGGGTTGGAACAAGATGATTCTCATAGCCCCTTCCAACTTTGACTGATTCTATGAACTGAATGTAAAAACTGTTAATAAGAAAATCTGCAGGCTTTGAACCTTTCCAATAGTCTGAAACCTCTCCTCACAAACACTAATTTTTAAACCAATTTAAACAGGAGTTGTACCAAATTCTGAGTACTTCACCTATGGTGTCTTGATGCACTCGAGTGCTTACAAACACAGTCAAGCCCTAATCTGCTGGCATTGCTACTAGCCCAAGTATGAGAGCAGAAAGAAATTTAAACCTGATAGGATTTCTTATTCTGTCAATGAAGTGAACTGGTGAGACACCTAAATTTGTGTCAAATTTTACAGGTCGCAGAACTACAGAACTAACCAGGTTGGAAAAGACTTCTAGGATCACTGAGTCCAGCATGTCACATAACCCTTCTAATTAACAAAACCATGGCACTAAGTGCCTCATCCAGCATCCTCTTAAACATCTCCAGGGATGGGGACTCCACTACCTCTTCAGGCAGCCCATTCCAATGCTAATCACTCTTGCTGGGAAGAACTTCTTCCTAACATCCAACCTGAACCTGCCCTGGCACAGCTTGAGGCTGTGTCCTCTTGTTCTGTCTCTGGGTGCCTGGCAGCAGAGCCCAACCCCACCTGGCTACAACCTCCCTACACGTATCTGTAGACAGCAATGAGGTCTGCCCTGAGCCTCCTGTTCTCCAGGCTGCACAGCCCCAGTTTAAGATTTTAATAACACAAAGAACCATTAAAGCTGACTTCTTTTTGACTGACTTACTATATTATATAATTTGGTCCTATCCCAGTCCCTGATTCTACCAATGTGTTGTGGTTTGAGGGGTTCTAGGTTACCCCAGACTCCCTAAAAATCTACAGAGACAGATTTGCTTTTGGTTTTAATCATCGAATCAGAATGGTTTAGGTTGGAAGGGACCTCCAAAGGCCATCCAGTCATAGAATCATAGAATGGTTTAGGTTGGAAGGGACCTCCAGAGGTTATCCAGTCATTGAATCATAGAATGGTTTAGGTTGGAAGGGACCTCCAAAGGTCATCCAGTCACAGAATCATAGAATGGTTTAGGTTGGAAGGGACCTCAAAGCTCATCCAGTCATAGAATCATAGAATGGTTTAGGTTGGAAGGGACCTCAAAGCTCATCCAGTTCCACCAGTTATAGAATCATAGAATGGTTTAGGTTGGAAGTGACATCAAAGCTCATCCAATTCCAACCCCCCTGTGCCATAGACAGGGACACTTCCCACTGGAACAGGTTGCTCAAGGCCTCACATTCTGATTTCTGTAGTTCTCCCTAAAACAGGGCAGAATATTATTTGCTTCCCAGATGCTAACAGTACTTGTGAAGCAAAGTTTAATTAACTGGTGGTTTCTCAGCACTTTGAATGCATAAAGAGGCAAACTGCTCAGTCAATGGTAAAAGGAGAATCAGAGGAAATGAGTTCATTTTTAAATTTTGAATGAGTGTGAACTATCCGTAGCTGCAGGATCTGTTCCCTCATGCTGGAAGTAGATGCTGAGTCACTACAAGTTTATTAGCATGTCATGAGTGAAGCTTTTCAGGCTGGCACATTGCCCTGGCATTGTAATGATGGAGAGAGCCCTTAAAAGCTCTCCCATCATCATTTGGCTGTGCTCTTTAAATTAATATAAAAACGCTGTCTGGGAGCTGTTTAACAGCTAGGTTGTGATTCCTCCCCTGGCAATGACAAAATCAGGCATTATAGAATAGAATAGAATAGAATAGAATAGAATAGAATAGAATAGAATAGAATAGAATAGAATAGAATAGAATAGAATAGAATAGAATAGAATAGAACAGAGTAGAATGGAATGGAATACAGTAGAATGGAATGGAATACAGTAGAATGGAATGGAATACAATAGAATGGAATGGAATAGAAGAGAATGGAATTAAAATAGAATAAGAGTTAGAATAGAATAGAATAGAATAGAATGGAATGGAATGAAATACAGTAGAATAGAATGGAATGGAATACAATAGAACAGAATAGAATTAGAATAGAATAAGGAATAGAATAGAATAGAATAGAATAGAATAGAATAGAATAGAATAGAATAGAATAGAATAGAATAGAATAGAATAGAATAGAATAGAATAAGCCAGGTTGGAAGAGACCTCCAAGCTCATCCAGTCCAACTTGTCATGCAGCCCTAGCCAATGGTACTAAGATTAATAGATTAATAATCCTAGAATCAGAGAGTCATAGAATCAGTCAGGGTTGGAAGGGACCACAAAGATCATCTAGTTCCAACTCCCCTGCCATGGGCAGAGACATCCTACCCTAGATCAGGCTGGCCAGAGCCTCATCTAGTCTGGCCTAGAGTATCTTCAGGGAGGGAGCAGCTACAACCTCACTGGACAATCCATTCCAGAGTCTCGCCAGCCTTGTAGCAAAGAGCTTCCTCCTAAAATCCAACCTAAACCTATTCTCCTTCAACTTACATCCATTTCTCCTTGTGCTATTGGTGGACACTTGTAAAAAGTCCCTCTGCAGCCCTTAGTCAGGGTCAGAAGGGATCACAAGGATCATCTAGTTCCGATCCCCCTGCCATGGGCAGGGACATCCTACCCTGGATCAGGCTGCCCATATCCTCTTCCAGCCTGGCCTTAAATAGGTATGGGGCTTTTGATTAGATTTCCAAGGTTTTAATTGAGTTAGTAATAAATTATTGGCTCTGCATAAGATCACAGAATAATAGAATCAGCCAGGTTGAAAGAGACCTCCAAGATCATCCAGTCCAATCTATCACTCAGACCTAGCCAATGGCACTAAGTGCCCCATCCAGGCTTTTCTTCAACACCATCAGGGATGGTGACTCCACCACCTCCCTGGGCAGCCCATTCCAATGCCAATCACTCTCTCTGCCAACAACTTCTTCCTAACGTCCAGCCTATACCTGCCCCAGCACAACTTGAGACTGTGAGTCTCTTGTTCTGTTGCTGGTTGCCTGGGAGAAGAGCCCAACCCCACCTGGCTACAACCTCCCTTCAGGTAGTTGTAGACAGCAATGAGGTCTGCTCTGAGACTCCTTTTCTCCAGGCTGCACACCTCAGCTCCCTCAGTCTCATGTAATATCTCGTTCACAGGTCCAGTTCTCCATTTTCTTGCAACCAACTTCCCCCAAAGCCAACTTTTAGCATATCCATCTTTACAATGCAGATCTCATTAATGGCATTACAAGTACCTTTCTAAGCCATGCTATGGGTGTCTGAAAGAATTCTAGATCAACGAGAGGGTTCCTCTGGTGATTTGATTTGGTAATGTGCTCTTGTCTTCTGCTGAACACAACTGTCAACCTAAAGCCAGGCCTTAGTCTTCAGCAAATGAAATGTTTCCTCAGTGACTGTCATCAGTGTTCATGTTATATGGAAATTTCCATCTAAGTGCTGTCAAGGTGGAATTTATCTCACAGGAAAATAAGTGCAGGGATAAGCTGCATATTCCATCAGCTCTTCATTGCACTCCAGTCAATGAGGATCGGTGCTGAATTCCCACCCAATCCTAAATTTTATTTCTGTGTGACACCATCTCTTGAGGCAAGGTAATTGGACACGTCAAGATTTGTATATGGCTCTGAAAAACATAAAGTTGGAGGTAATTTAAAACAGTTTCCAATTGGAAAATGGGTAGATGCCCCCCCAGTGGAAGTAAGAAAATCGAATAGACCTGTATGAGAAATGTCACAAGAATGCCTCACTCATGTTCAAACAAAAATAGTGCCAGGTTGATGTGAGAAAAGGTGGCCTAATCTTCATTTTATTACAATGCCAGGTAACCTTTTTTGCCTTTTTTTTTCCCTAGTCCATGAATTCACTCCTTCTAGTCCTTTTAGCAGAGAACATTTTAAAGTTCACAGAATCATAGAATGGTTTGGGTTGGAAGCGACCTCAAAGTTCATCCAGTTCCAACCCCCCTGTGCCATAGGCAGGGACACCTCCCACTAGGACAGGTCACACAAGGCCTCATCCAGCCTGGCCTTGAACACCTTCAGTGAGGGAGCAGCCACAACCTCCCTGTTGTGTTCCAGTGTTTCACTATCCTCAATCTAAAGAACTTCCTCCTAACATCCAGTTTCAATCTCCCCTCTGCCAGTTTAAACCCATTCCTCCTTGTCCTGTCATTACAAGACTTTGTGAATAGTCCCTCCCCAGCCCTCCTGTAGGCCCCTTTCAGATACTGGAAGGCTACTATAAGGTTTCTTCAAAGCCTTCACTTCTCCGGGCTGAAGATCTTGCAGTTCTGTTGTAAGGAGCCAGGTACAAAGCAGCTAGAGGAAGAGCAAATCTTTCCCACTTATCCTTACAAGCACAGTTAGAGTCCCTTCCTCAGAAGGGCATTTGATGGTGGAAAAGTCCATGCTTTCAGAGCATTCTTATGCTATGTCTACCTTCTTTTTGGAAGTGTCTTGCTTTGTGTCTGCATTTGTCAGTATGGTATTTCATAGAATCATAGAATCAGTCAGGGTTGGAAGGGACCATAAGGATCATCTAGTTAGAATCAGAATCATAGAATCAGTCAGGGTTGGAAGGGACCACAAGGAGCATCCAGTTCCAACCCCCCTGCCATGCCCAGAGACACCCTACCCTACATCAGGCTGCCCACAGCTTCTGCCAGCCTGGCTGCAAACACCTCCAGGGATCTGGCCCCAACCACCTCCCTGGGCAACGCATTCCAGCCTCTCACCACTCTCATGCTCAACAACTTCCTTCTTACCTCCAGTCTGAATTTCCCCACCTCCAGCTTTGCTCCATTCCCCCTAGTCCTGTCACTCCCTGAGAGGCTAAAAAGTCCCTCCCTGCCTTTTCTGTAGCCCCCTTCAGATCCTGGAAGGCCACAAGAAGGTCACCTGGGAGCCTTCTTTTCTCCAAACTGAACATCCCTATTTCTGGTGTCTCTTCTAACACGCTTACACAGCCTCGTTTGTTTCTTTAACATTTGAAATGATTCAAAATGATTTGAAATGATGTTTGATTAAGTCTCTGCTGGCAAACACACACTAAATATTTTAACTCCGTGCTGTCTTCCAATAGAAAAAAGAAAAAGCATCTGTCATTAAGAAAAACAATGCCTATGCAGTGGCTGTTGCCAACTATGCTCCAAACATTACCAAGGACTCAGTGCTACCAACCATCTCCAAGAGCGCTACAACTGCAGAACCCAACAAGGCCAAGCCAGAAGCGAAGCCGCAGGAAGCGAAGAAGACGTTCAACAGCGTCAGCAAAATTGACAGAATGTCTAGAATAGTCTTTCCAGTCTTATTTGGTACTTTTAATTTAGTGTATTGGGCAACATATTTAAACAGGGAGCCCGTCTTACTTGGCTTTGCACCCTCGACCTAAAAAGCTGACACGCGCTGAGGACTTCAAGCATCACTCTAATCAGATAGGTTATTCGCTATGTACAGTACGACTAATAACTGCTAATCCGTGAACCATTATGTACAGAGTGTATATAGATGTCTCCTCTGTGTATCTCCAAAGGAGGCACACGGTGGTTAATCCATGGGTCTGCAAACAGCTAGCACCCGTGGCAAACAGAGCCAGCTCTTTTAAAAGTTCTACCCAGGGCAGTCGAGTCAAACTGGGGTTCAAAGATACAGAATTGTGTTCTCTCTCCGTACAAGGAACTAAAGAGGCGGATCCTGCGTAACGATTTAGAAGCAGTATTTTTTTAATTTCAAAGTTGCAGTATTTTTCTACAAAGTGACTAGTTCGACTTTCACGGCAGAGAAGCTGTCATTTAGGGGGAAAAAAAAAAAAAAGAAAAAAAAAGTGGGTTTTTGTTTGTTTTGTTTTTTTTTTAATAATAGAAGTGTAATCGTTTCATACAACAGCGGTAACCCATGTACGTAACAGAGTACGGAGGTCACCGTTCACAAACATCCTGGATACTGCTTAGGTTGAAAAGGTGGCCAAAGCCACAAGTTTCATACTTCTGTCCTTGTTCAAAGCTGTTATTAAGCTCTTCTAATTGATTTCAGGGAACAGCAACTGTAAATCAAATTGCCAAAACCAACCAGCTTCCGCTAGTGAACCTCTGCTTGCTTTCTTTGATGTTGCTAAGCCAGCTTGGCTGGTTCAGCAAAGTTGGATTTATTTTCTTTTTTATTTTAATTTTAGTGCTTTTAAAACATTCTCTTCTTGATTGGATTATTGTCAGGTTCAGAAAAGCACTTCAGGGTTAAGTATATCAGTAATGTAATACACTCTTTTGGGTTTTTTTTTTCCTCCTTGCTTAATGTTAACCTGAAGCCTGCCATTAATTGCCTGTCTCTGTCCCAGGAAGTGTTGTTTTCAAGGGAAACGAAACCCATCCTTTTGAGTTCAGGAAGTTCTCCATACAATAACAACAACAACAACAACAACAAAATTTTAAAAACCTTGCTGCTGCTTTTTTGTAAATTTGCGACTTTACATTTTCGCCGACATTGACTTTACAGCAACTTTGTATACTGGAAATGGGTTTTGCTAAGATCTGAACGTTATTTTTTTACTAAAAGGCCGTGCATCACCAGTAGGCATCAACTGTACTTCATACAGGCAACGACAACCAAATTGGAGCTGCCATTTGCAATTTTATATGAACGTTTAATACCCACTCGGTAGAATTGTTGTTTTTTGTTTTCATCTGAGCCTTTGCAAAGATTCTTTATGCCCCTAAAGGCCTGGTAACTCATGGCATCAGTAATAACTGTGTACTGTGTTTAGATTTTAGTCTACTCGGCCAACCAAACAAAAAAAAAGAGCCAAACCTCTTTTTGATTCACACATACATTAGCAGTTATTAGTTGACCTTTGAGATGAGATGCACCTTTCTGACGATGTCTTCTGGCTAGAGGCATAATGTAGTCGTACAGTGTCATTTATTGCAGTTTTGTACAGTCCTTGAGTATAGTGCATAAAATAGAGATGTTCAGAGTTTAAAGAAAATTGTACAAATATTTCTAAAAGCGAATAATAACAGTAATAATAAATGCTAATAATTAAAAAAAAAAAAAAAGAAAAAAAGAGTATCTTAAGAGAGGGAAATGTGTTAAAAAAACAACAATGCTGATTTCATCCGCTGGTTTATTTTCTTGCTTTTTCTTTGCCTTTAATGTGGTTCTGGGGTTTTTTGGGGGTTTTGGGTTTTTTTTTATACTTTGTGTGACAGTAGAGATGCCAAGGTCACAAATGCATATTATGACTAGAATCAACAGTCAAGGCAAGAGCCGACGTGGGCGAAACAAAGATATCTTGCGAGCTATAAATGGAAAGGGAGAAGCGTGGACGAGGTGTCCATCCCTCGAAGTCCCTCTAATTAAACTGTCAGATGAAACCTTTCTCATCAACAGTAGTTAAAAACAAAACAAAACAAAAAAAAAAAGAAAAGCACTTTACTCAGAACATTATAAAGTAAAAAAAATCCTTATTTTCGTATATATTTATATATAAATTTAGATCTTCCATGTAACATGGAGATGTGTGCAATAGTCTGGTTGTGAGCATAAGGCTGGAAGGCAAGCAATAAAAAAAAGAAACAAAAACAAACAAGACAAAAGAGGGTGGGTTGTTGATTTTTTTTGTTGTTTGTTTGTTTGTTTGTTTTCAGGGTAGGATTATACATTTTTAAAACGTTTTGTTTTGTAAATGGTAAATTATCCCTTTAACTTCACGTTGTCCGGGTATGAATAAATATATAAATATGTACATATGTACAAAGAATTGTAAATATTAGGACTGTAGGAAAAAAAAAAATAATAACCCTTGACTTTTAACTCTGTTTTTTGGCAAAGGGCTCTGACTGTATAGTTTAATGGAGGCCCATGCTAACCTGCCTCTGAACTCGAGTAGCTCGGTTATGGTTTGTTGTTTTGTTTCTGTAGCTGAGGTCTCCTTCCTGTGACCCAGTGGGAGTTGTTCTTACTTTCTGTTCACATCAGTAAGGCCTAGGGACTCTCTGAACCTCACTGGACCTGGGATATGAGAAACAGAGGTTGTGTTTCACCCTTGGCCACAGCCCAGGTACTACCCCCAAACCCTTCACAGTGTTTAAACAATGTTGTGTGTTGCTCCATACAGGAAACTGTACAGTCAGAACTCCCCTCTACAGATGTGACTGTGCTCAGAGTCCTGGTGGCTTACCTGATAAGGGAGGATTTTGCATCCTTATCCAAGAAGGGTACCCCTCAAAAGTTTTGCCAATACAAGTCTTCTCCAGCGAGATTTCTTCTCTGGAAGAGAACATTAAGAGCTGCATGCACAAAGCACATCTTCAGTTTGCACAAGACTGTCTCATGTTAGTCAACTCTGCTGCTTGTAGTACAGTTGTTTTTTTTCACACTCGCTGACCTTTTCTTCTAGGCTTGTGTTGGCTTTGAGTCAGTCAAACGAGAAAGCAGATGTTTAGCACATGCTAAAGTTACCTTTGTTGCTTGCTAATACAGAAAAGCAGGAGTATTATCTAAGTGCACTCAGTTGAAGATAAGGCACTTTAAATATCTGAATGCAGTTACCGTGGGCATCAGCAGGGCTTTTGCACGCCTTAGCTCCAGAAAAGTTTCACTTTCTACATCTTGTTCACCTGGTCTGTGTCAAAGCAAACTCCTTCCGTGGGAGGAAGGAGTCTGCTCTGTTATTTCCCTGCTGAAAACACTCGGAGTGTGTAAACTATGCATAAGCTGCAAAGTGAGTAAGTGAATTTGAGTGTGGATGTGAGCATTGTGCAGGGAACAATGGGGTGCAAGAGTGAGGACTTTTCATTTAACAGTGTGATCTATGTCTTGGATTTTAGAGCTGGTCTCACTCATGAATGTGCCAAATACTTAGAGGTTTCCATTAATTTGAGTAAAACTTCCCAGTCTTAACCACTTAAAGAGAGAGAGTGAGAGAGAGAGTGAGTAAGCAAATGTAAGTCACTTCATTATCAAAGGCTTGCACGTGGGATCTACCAGTGAAATATTTTGTTGAGCTGTTAATCTAATTTATTTTTTTCCCATTTCTTTTTTCTTGGGTCAGATTGTCCTATTTCGTGTGACTTAAGAAATGAGTAGAATGATATAATAGAATGGTAAACTTGGATTGGAATGGCCAGAATTCTGAATGAGGTTTATGAAATGGATTTCCAGTGTAGTGCTGGGTGCATGTGGTCGGAGAGTCGACAGCAAATTATAAATCAGCCTGAAGCTGTAGAGATCCAGCATGGCTTATGAGCCAGGGCTGACTTCTGGTGGGCTAACAAACTGCTTTGTGTGGCTTCTCAGTTATGTTGTAGCCAATGAAATGATCTTCACTCTCCACATCTGGGTTGATGCAGCTTGTCACTGCTGCATTGTTTGGAAAAAAAAGAATTGGTGGATGTTCTGAGGCAGGAGCTTTTGCTTGGGAGGCACTGAGCGTTCTGTTGACTGAAGGAGCTGCCTGTAGGCACAGAAGAGTGAAGGAAGGAGCTTCACTTGACAGCAAACAGGAGCCTTGCTGAGTGTCCTTCCCTTCCCAGTGATTGTAGATAGCGTGTGGGCTGGTAAGGTTTTTCAGATGTGGCTGGTCACAGACTGCTTCAAAGGCACCAGAAGCAGCTGGGTGGAGATAGGGATGTACGGGGTAAGAAGTAGGAAAGAAGCAGCAAATGGTTTTGTTAGCATGGGGGTAGATTGTGAGATGACTGAGGAAGCAAGCCATTGAGGCAGGTAATGTGTGGTTTGGTTTCACCTTCAGTTCTGAGCCTTCCTTGCCATATATGAGTTGTAGGATAGTAACTCAGAGTGTAAAAATTGAAACACTTGTTGTACAATTGTGCTGGATTTTGAGAGACATGAGTTGTGCCTTCGAAACTGAGGCTTCTGCCGACCACTTTGCGAAAACCAGGCAATGTCGTTGTGTGCTTCCTACCATACAGCCCTTCGAGGGCAGAGAAGGAAAAGAAGCTTCAGGAATTAAGTAGGACTTTGTCAATTCCAGATTTTTTAATATTTTTTTTTTTGTTAAGAGATGTGACTTCTACTTAAGCACAGGTAGTCAGCATCCCTCCTTCCGTACCTCTCGTTCCTACTTAGCGCTGCGCAAGTTTTTTTTTGCCTTGGCCTTTCACTAGGTAGATGAGTTCTGTGCTTCTGAGCATTTCCATTCCTAACGCATTTGCGTGGACATGAAACACGGATTTCAGTATGGAATGTGGATTTCAGTATGTGACCGTGGATTTCAGTATGGAACGTGGCTTTCAGCAGGGAATATGAAGCTACCATCAGCCTATGCCTGATTATGCATAGGCACAGAGTGCTTAGATGAAGGGAGCAATGCAATGGGGTTTAAAGCAGAGGGAGAAACTGCTTTAAAACGAGCCCAGAAAGTTAATTTGAAAACCACAGAGGATGATGAATGTACAAATGTCTAAACACATCTAAAGAGAAGCCCAAAGTGTGGGATAATTTGATGTCATATACAAAGTTTTTGTCTTAAAGACGTCGGAAGAAAGTAATTAAGCGAATTTATATGGAAGTCAGCTCACGCTTCAGCCTCCAGGAAAGGAGAGTTGCAGGACTCCTTCCATCTCTTCCCAGGGACAAGCATTCTGCCAGAATGCTCTCACTTTGCAATATCCTTTTAACATTACTTTTTTTTCCCTGACTTTTTATATATTTTTTTAGTCAATGAGACCTCCTCTGCCTTATTTCTGTAGATAACCCAAACTCCTTAACAGCTACAACTGTTAATTCTGTTCTGAACCCAGCTGTTAATTCCAACCACCTGAGAAGCAGCGAGGGACTTCAGCCCTTTAATAGCAGAAGCTAAAGGCTCATGAATAAATAGCAGGCATTAATCTAGGGTAGGGTGTCCCTGCCCATGGCAGGAGGGTTGGAACTAGATAATCCTTGTGGTCCCTTCCAACCCTGACTGATTCTATGATTCTAATCACATTAAAAGTTTGTTTTCCTCTACTTCAAACCACTTCATTTTCTAGATTCAGCTCTTTCTAAGTGAACCCTTGAACTCATGTTTTGGAGTCTGTGATTACATCTCACTGTAAGAGGCTAAACTTCGAGTGCTGGGTGTCTGTCACAATCTGCACTGGGTTTAAAACCAAACTGATTGGCATCCTCAGGACGTTGGTTTGTGTCACTGAAAGTCAGTGAGAATGTTTGACAGAAGGGGAGTACCCCTGAGAGCAGTTCTGGGCTCTCCCTGGCACAGAGATACTCAATGCTTTACCCCATGAAAATAAGCCCTTGGAAGAAGAGCCAACCATACTGAAATCAAGGAGGTGATGCCTGCCCCCTTCCTGGTACGGATTAATGCCTTTAAGATTATTGTGAGTTAGGAATAGATGACAGCACTTAACAAAAAGGAATGTGGAGGATGTTTCAGTACAAGCCAGATGATGTCTACTCTTCCTCTAGTGTCGCTGTCTGCCTACAGATATATGAATATATTTTTGAACGATTTAAAAAGTTATCCTTTGCTTTCAAATCTTAATTCCTTACAGAATGTTGTGAATACTTCGCTTCATCAGGTGGCCTGGAAGGTGTCTTTATGCATTCAAGGCTTTGTGTTTTTTTTTAATGATTGCACCGAGTGCTTTCACTCATCTGATCCTCAGAGAGGTGAGCTTCAACAGGTTGAAGTGGTGTGTTTGTTTTCCAGTACTTCATCCAACCTACGTATGCTGTTGAGGATGGATGGAAGTAGAGAAACAGAAGAAGATAATCGCTTTGGTCAATTGCATTTTTGGTATTCTTTATTAGCTGTTCATTTTGGCTGAATTTCTCAGTTTATAGGCTGCTCTAGCTTAGCATTAGTAGCATGGAATGCAATGTAGTACTTTACATCTATTAGAACACACAATGTACAATATGCACCGTATCTATAAGCTGTTTAAAAAAAAAAAAAAAAACAAAAAAAAAGGATTCAGGTCCTGAACAGGCAATCCCTTCAACCCTCTCCCTTCCAAATAGTCACTTTAATAGGAAACGTTTGAAGGCACTTTAATTTTCATGGAAGTGATTACACTAACTCTTGCTATGCTTGATTTAAACTGACTAACTAAATAAAAAGAAACGAAAAGAAATTCAGAAATGAAAAGAAATTCATACTGCAGAGTCTGATTCAGACACTGGTAGCAAAATCTCAGCTGGGCTGGAGTCAAGAGAGCATTTATGCGTTGTGAGATGACAAACCTACCCTAGTGAGTCACTTAGACGTGGAGGTGGATAGGAGTTAGATGCTTCCAGTATGGTTAACAATTCAAGCAGTAGCCAAACCTGAGCCGAACCAGGAAGAATGGAACCAATGATTTTTAAAGACAATTCACCACCAGTCAAATATGCACAGTAAGAAACTGCATGACTAAGTGTAAGTATACTTAACCTCGAACATCAACGGCGCCAGCCAACCTTCTTGGGTGACAGTTCACTGACTCCAGTGGGTTTCGCAGTTGTAAGTAATTAAGAGAGGATGGCAACACTCTGTAATTTGTGACCTTGCTTTAACTGGAAGAAGCTGTTACCTTCTCTAGAGATGTAAAAGAACTAACTGGATTTCCGTTTGAATGTGTCACTGCTTGCCGTTCAAGAGTATTTATTAACCACACGCGGAAATATTGCTCAACATTTATCTTTTTGTACCTCTTATTAAAGTTAATTTAAATAGAGCAGATTTGGTATTTTGGTGTTCAATGCGTTGGCAGCCCTCATGGCTTGTCCCTCGGGATCTGGTTGGTTGGTTTTGTTTGCCTGTTTTCAAGCATGTTCTCTGGGACTGATTAGCCTGGAGAGGAAAAAACTGAGAGAGGATACAGTTCTGGTTCCTTCAATTCAAGAGAGATATTGAGGTACTGGAACGTGTTCAGAGGAGGGTGACAAAGCTGGTGAGGGGCCTGGACAGGGACAGGGACAGCCTCTGCTCACTTGTGCCTGTGACAGGACAAGTGGCAACAGATGGAAACCACAGCACAGAAAGTTCCACCTCAATGTGAGTGAGGGGCCTGAAGCACAGCCCTGTGAGCAGAGGCTGAGGGAGCTGGGGGTGTGCAGCCTGGAGAGTAGGAGGCTTAAGGTAGACCTCATTGCTGTCTACAGGTACCTGAAAGGAGGTTGTAGCCAGGTGGGGTTGGGTTCTTCTGCCAGGCAACCAGCAACAGAATGAGGGGAAACAGTCTCAAGTTGTGCCAAGGGAGGTATAGTCTGGATGTTAGGAGGAAGTTCTTGCCAGAGAGAGTGATTGGCATTGGAATGGGCTGCCCAGGGAGGTGGTAGAGTCACCATCCCTGATGGTGTTGAAGAAAAGCCTGGATGGGGCACTTAGTGCCATTGGCTAGAGCTGGGTGCTAGGATGGAGTGGATGATCTTGGAGGTCTCTTTCAACTCTTTCTACTATTCTATTCTGTTCTGTTCTATTCTATTCTATTCTGTTCCGTTCCGTTCCGTTCCATTCTATTCTATTCTATTCTATTCTATTCTATTCTATTCTATTCTATTCTATTCTATTCTATTCTATTCTAT
>VWZI01015930.1:286417-355983 GCA_013396835.1 Psilopogon haemacephalus | reverse complement strand
CTTCCAACCTAGACCATTCTATGATTCTATGATTCTATGAAATGAGTAACTATTGGTGTGCACAGCAAGCTCCTCTGACAGGTGGGATTTAGAATTGCGCTAAATACCTCTGGATCTTACACTCGGTTCTTGGAACTTTCAGAAAGATATGAGATCATCCCATTAGCAGAAACCAAGTTTGTGTGGCTTGGTACTTCAGACATCCATGTAGAAATAGCGGAGGCGTTTTGTTGTTTCTGTCAAAGTGTGCTGAGGGAGTGAAGATGTTTTGTTGTTTCTGTTAAAGTGTGCTAAGGGATGTTGAAGCTTCTTGGATCCATTACACAGAAGGGCAGAAGGTTTTCAAGACAAATTGGTGCTGATGACAATTAGGCACGGTATTTAGGTTAGAGGAGAAATATCCTTCCTGGGGCTATGTTTTGATGCAGAAACATTAAAACTTTGTTCTATATTTTTGTCAGCTTTTTAATTTATTTTGGTTTAAAGAAATGTGCTTAGGAAGATTTTTTTATTGTTGAGATCCAGTATCTGTGAAATTATTGCCTCGTAGAGAAGTAATCAATTCTCTACCTGCTGAGTAAGTACTAGGAAGGATTTAGGAGGTGGATGATGATTTTTAACTGGTGCTTGACTTGCACTATATTCACAGATTTCTGTCTTACTGCAGCAAGTTCACAGATGAATTCTAGAAAATGACCATTTTGCATGTTTTTGCTTAATATTGCCTTGTTCCAGAACTGCTGTGTACCTATGTTACCCATTTAGCAATGCACATACAGACACTAAACACACACTACTTACACAGAGAAATTAATCTGGAACCTTTAAACTTCTTTTTTCTGTCTGCACCAGCCAGAATAAATGTTATTTTCATGTTTCTCTATACATCAATGATATCTCTTTTTAAAAAATGTATTGATATAATGTGTACTGTTCCACTGACAATCTTTACTTTATATACTTGTTACAGAGAAAGACCTAATATTAGAGCAGCAAACCCTATGAATAACAGGACAAAAACTTGTTCTGTATTCTAACAAACCAAAATTCTTTATGGCCTGCAAATAAAGACAAAGGCTCTCTCTATTCCACACTCCTATGAAACAAAAATAAAGAAAATCAAGAAGTAGCCTTTATGTAGTAGTCACTTCCCTCCACTCAAATCAGAACATGAGACTAAACACTTTATAGTTTTCTCTAAGAACTTTATGAGAAGTAGTTATTAAATAGAGACTCTGAGATCTGTAGTCATTAAGTACTTTGAGGAGCAGTGCAGAGCCTATTCAGTATGCCATAGAGATGAAACACTTCCTGACAGCTTCTGTTGAAATATGGCATGACTACATACTGCTCAGTTCTGCTGGAGTTGCTCCTATCCTCCTACTAATGTTTCTCATATGCATACTACAGGGGTTTGCAGATTCACATTCAGCACTGACCTCTTAGATGTAGGCTTCTCACTGATAATAACTAGCAGTGTATTTTCTCAGTGATCCAGGCAGCAGAATATTTCAACTGTTCTATGTCCATGTAAAACAGTGCTCTTCAAGTTTTCATGAACTTTGCTTTCCTATTCAGTCATCTTAAAACACTGCATCTGATGCTGAGCTGTTGAAGTTGCCTGTCTGTGCCATTGTAGTGTGTGCACAACCTGTGGCTAACTTCAGAGAGCATATGGAAGCTCGGAGAAAGGATTTGCTCAGGCTTTCAGCAGTGCTTAGAAGACTGTGAATCAAGCTGAAGAATCTTGGAAAGCTTTGATAAAGTCTAGGGGTTTCACCTGATGAGCCAGAAAGAGATGTCAAAGAATGAGGAATCAATGAATATTATAAGGCAAGAGGCTTAGAAACAACGAAGGTAGTGAGGAAAAGGCTCAGCACAGAACAAGGTCAAAGAGCCTCAGGTAACCAGCCCATGAAAATTATTCCCATTGTAGTTAGAACTGGAGACTGCTTAATAAAAGAACAATCTGCCTAGAAGGGGATTTCCACTGCTGTTGTGCTTTATATTGTGTTGATTCCAGCCTGCAGGTGCAAAACCAAAACCATACCTGCTTTCTGCACAGCATAATGCTTGGGAAAGCATGGGAAAAAATATGCTAATGGACTGGCTGCTTGTGAATAAATTTAAAACCTGCAGTATTATTAATATTTATTTCTGTGAAGCTTATCAAGATAAAATACTTTCTGCCATCAATATTTTTCCATTACAGTAAGTTTCATTATTTTCTGTTTCCCAAGATTGATCTATCAGGTTATTTTCAAAGGCTTTATTTTTTGAACACTTTTATTTCAGATCATGTCTGAAGGACAGCAGCAGGCTAGTACACCAAATAATTTGGTTCGAAATGCCTGGGTCTACACTGTCCAGTATTGATTGGGACACATTTTCCTTGTAACCTTCTCCCAGAAAAATTCCAACTGCCTTAAGTTACTAGAGGCTTTGTTTTAATTTTCCATTTTATATTGAGGGGGAAAAAGCATGCAAGACCAAACTCATCTTTCTAGTTTGTCTTATGAGTATAGTACATAAATAAAAACGTGGAAGCTTTGGCGTTTTAAGAGTAGCCTGCTTAGCGATAGCAAACATCACAAGATGAGAACAGTGGAGAAATGCTAGAAATATGAAAAGGTTTTCTCTCTTTTCATGCACGCAGGCAATCCAGAGAGAGGGGAAAAGGTATATTTTCACTTTACAAACAGAGAAAAAAGGCTGCTGATGGCTCCAAGTAAAGCAGTGCTGTAAATCCCACTCTTTCTTGATTAGACTCTAGGTAGTCCTAACAAATAGGAATTAAACAAGGTATTGCATACTGTAGGACTCTTTGTATTTTGTCTGGGTGAAAGTGATTCTACTTACTCTGAAAAGCTGCATTTCAAATTAGAGCTGTTCTGTGAAGACCCATAATATGAGAACTGTAAGGCTCTTTTCTCAGGTTACTTGATCAGTCTGTACTAAGAAACAGAGATAGTCAGATGTACATTATTCAGCTGAGATATATTGAAGCATTTAACCCTTAGGAGTATGTGACATGACTATACCAAGATATTCTTTTGATTCCATACTGAAATGTGTTTTACTTCTGGATGTGTTTGGATTTATCTCTATTAGTTTGAAAATGAAATAATTTTGAAGTTGGACCATGAGGTAGAAGGAGGACGAGGAGATGAACACTACATGCAGTTGTTTGAGTCCATGTAAGTAGTGCATGAGAATAAATGCCTTTGAGATGTGTTTTTATCTTATTGTTCACATTTCCTGTTGGTGACCTCACTTCAAAAATAGAATCTTAGCATCTTTGTTTTTTTTCAGGGTTTTTAAAATGCAGGGGCTGGAAATAGGACACTGTTTCATTAAACCCGGTTTGAATTGTATGTTTGCTCATTGGAACTATTTTCCTGACTCTGCAAACTAAGAGCAATAAACTCATTTTTCAGTCTGGAATGTTTGTCTTCAAGTCTTAGGCTAGCTAAGGAGTGATGCAGAGGTGTCCAGACTGGTTCTTGGTATGGTCGACACAACCCTGCAAATGCACTTTCCTTAATCACACTGCAGCAAAGCCTCTGCCATGATTCCTGCCTGAACTGTCACTACAATTCATCGTCTCTAATACTGGGGAATCAGCTGACACGGTGGACATTTATTGCCGTGCTAAACTTTCTTTGCTGCTAGTCAATTTTTTTCCCAAATATCCATACTAAATCTTCCTTTCCTCAGCTTGAGCCAATTATTTCTTGTTTTACCCACAGGGAACGTAAAGAATCATATGTTCTGTTTCTCTTTTCAGTGGCTTTTAACAAATTTGAAAGTTACTGTCAAGTTTCATTTGGCCCTCTCTGTAGTGTAAACAACCCCAACATTTCCGTTTATCATATTTGAATGTTTTATGGGCATTCCTATAATGTCTACATCTACTTTGAAATGCTACATTACTCAGTGTTTAAACTGAGACTTCATCAATGCAGAGAAACTCTTCCTTCAGATCATGTGGGACTCTCTGAGTTTCCCAAGCTGTGTGCCATCACTTCCTTGTCTTGTTTGCAGCTTACTCTTGCATTCAAATATTTTTCTAGAGACATGGTACCTATCCAGCTAGATCCCATTTCTCAGCAGTGCAGTGGAAAGTTCTCATCAAGCACTGCACAGCATTTGTTCCTCCTGCCTTTCCAAGATACCCTTCTTCCTTTGGCCTATCTCTTCTTTTTTTCCCCTTGATACTGTCCCATGTTCCACAAGACTTCAAATTTTTTCACATTACTAAGGATATCACTTCATATTACCTTCAGATATTTTTTTGCTTCATCTTAGATGTTTAAAGATGCCTGTAGAGGGGCAGTTGTTGCAGAGGCTGGTCAGCTGCCTCTGCTGACCTGTTCTCTTATTTGTTTGGTCCATTTGGTTAGGTTTTTCCTACATTTTGCACCATTCAAAGCAAGGATTTCGAACTTCTGTCTCCAACTCTCTGTTCCAATTGGAAAGAAATGGACTTCAGCTCTATTCACTTGGTTGTATTTTCATTGCATTTCTGCACAGTTCTAGTTGCTATGTGACACAGATATTTAGCAAATATTGTGTGTTGATGCTCACCTCTGTGACCCACAGTGGCTGGCTGCTGAAAACTGATCGGTGCCAAATAACCTACGCAGGTCCAGTACAGCTTAAGCACTGCCTTGCATTTGTCAGGAGTTCTAAATGTCAGCATGTGCCATGGCAGGGTTGTGAGCTGTGCTAATGAATGTGATCCTAGACAGCACCAAGGAAGAGCTGGGATAATAAACAGAGGAGAGGCTGTTCTCAGTAGGCAGGACAAACAAGGCTGCTCTGCTTTGGGAAATGGAGGAGAGTTTGGCTAAATGAATACAAGTTGTGCTATGCCACTTGTCCTCAGGCTCAGAAAACAATTTCTGGCATGTTTTACTTACTAATACAGGCACAACAGAAAATAGCATTTGGAAGCATTCCAATTCTCCATCATTGCAGCAGCCCATGTTATTTTCTTAAGCTTTATTGAAAATATATATTTTTTTAATTTAAAAGATTGTATTTTGAAAAAGCTCTCTTTAAAAATGCAAAGGTTTCTTACTCCTTCCTGGGCAAAAGAAGAAATCTTCTCAAGTATTTTGGGTCCTTTTTAGTTGTATTGTTGTATAAATCTGAACAAGGCAACTTTAAAAAATCTTCCCTCCTTCCCCTACCTTATTTTCCATAAATATAATTTGATGTGTTCCAGCCTTTTCTGTCAGCTGTCGATTCTTCGGGCTCTTTGGTATTTAACATTCAATCTGCAATATGTTTAATGTCATAAGCCATGCTTCAGTAATTTATTTAAGTATTTCAGTTCTTTTTTCCACAGTAGTCAGACAACAGCAATTAAAGCGTTCTGGTTTTATCTATTTCCCACTGTCTGTCACATCTTGTACAAGATAAATGTTCTTTAAGACACACAGGTACACAATTCCCCTGTCTTAGCAAAACTCTGTTATGCTGAAGCTGTGCAAAGGAGCATTAGGTGCTGCTTTCATTTTTAGTGCTGGGAATTTTGCTGGGATCCCATTCTAAGCCGATATTTCAAGGGTTTCCTTGCAATTAAAATAGATAGGCATATATATATTTTAGATGAATATGGATTTTTGGAAGAAAGTTTAATAATTTTGAGGAATTACAAGTTATTTCTGCAATTAATTACAGCTTAATGCTTTAGAATTAAAGTTTTAAAATAATAGTGTACTTAAAGATTAGCAATATATTATTAAATGTATTTGCATATAAATTGAGACCTGTTAGTGGAACACTAAGAGGTCAGAAATGAAGAAAAATGTACCACTGAAACTGTTCAGCTGAAGCACACAGCACAGTTTCAGAGATAATTTTGCAGTTGCTAGGGTTTTTTAATTATTTCCCTATGAGTTTACATGGTGATTTTGATATATTATTAATAGAATACACCAAGTATACACCTAATTCATGTTCATTGTGGTAGGTGCACTTTGGCTGGCTGCTAGGTGCCCACCAAGCAACCTTATCACTCCCCTCTTCATGAGGTCTGTAGTGGATGTGGGGGTGTGTGTGTGTGTGAAAATAAGATGGACAAGAAGTCACAGGTCAAGGTAAAGGCAGTTTAATAAAGCAAAAGCCACAATGAAAACTTGCCCACAGCAGGCGATGTCCAGCCACTTCCCAGGAAGAAGGGCTCTAGTACATGTAATAGTTGCTCTGGAAAACCAATGTCATAACAACTGCTGCTGCTTCTCCTTTCTTTTGGCTTTTGTTGCTGAGCAGATGTCTTACAGTATAGAATACCCCTGTGGTCAGTTTGGGTGAATTGTCCTGGCTGAGTCCACTCCCAAGATCTTGCCCACCCTCAGCCTACTGTCCTTTGAGGGTGAAGTGGCATATTGCAGGAACAGCCGTGATGCTGTAGAGCACTGCTCAGCAGCAGCTGAAACACTGATGTGTTATCAACATCACAGTGGTTCTAACTACCACTACACAGCACTGTGAGGGATGCTGTGGGGAAAACGAATGCACTCTCAGCCAGATCTAGTGCATGTATTTCTATATGTATGTGAATCTATGCATTTTTATACAAAATGCAGTTTGTCAGAGAGAATCCCAGTGGAAAAAAATGGGATGATAATTAGAGCAAACAAACTCTTAAGCAAAGAAAGAAAACAATCCTTACTGAGATGCTGGTACTCATTTCATAATATTCATGCAGTTAAGCTTTGAAAACAAAGCTCAGACAGTCATGTGAGTTAACTGTTTCTGAATCACTTCAGCACTCTACAGAAGCAGCACATGCTAGTGGTTTTTTATGTCAGTTGCAATGTGATGATGATGGATAAAACTTTACTAGATTTTTATCAAAAGACAACAAACTGCTTTTTTGATCTAGAGAAAGTTCATTGGTTGTTTTCACTCATTTCTCAAGGGCAAATTGATATGGTGAGGTCATGTTAATGAATGTCTTTTTTTGATATAAAATTGTAATTCATGTTTATTTCAGTTTTTTACTCACATATAACTGTACCAAGAGAAGGAAATAATTGTTGCATTTTATGTTGTGTGCAAACAGAGAAAAAGAAGATGCAGTGGTTATTGCTGCACTGTGTCATTCCAGAATCTTGAGTTTGTTAAATCATGAATGCAGGTTGCTCTGTTCTTATGTTGGGGATAAACTCTTGAATTTGAGGTAATTTTCAGACAGAAAAATTAAATATTATGTTTTTCTCCTTTTAATTTATATCCTATGTATCTTCTGGATATCTAAATCACCAAGACACAGAAGAAATTTCTGATGCATTCTGTAGTCTCCTTAGCCCTAATTCCTAGTTTACCTTTAGGTTCAGTTTTTCAGCTAATGGGTTGCTGATTGTCACATTATTGTAAAAATGAGGTTTGTGTTTGCAGTCTTACAGAGTGTGCATCTCAGTATCCTGGCATTTTAAACTTGGTAGAAAGTTTTGTCAGCCTGGTCAAAGGCCTCTTGACAAAACTGTTGGATTACCGAACCGTGATGAATGATGAGAGCAAGGACAACCGCATGAGCTGCACTGTGAACTTACTGGTACGTTCTCCCCTGCAATTCTTGTATGAGAACAGGGAAGAGATTTAGAATCCATTTACTAAAGATGAAGCTCAGGTCAATGATGCTCAGGAGTGACTTAAACTCTGAGGCAAGAGAATTTTTTAATATGTTTGCATGAATATATTGGATAAATCTGAGAGCAGCACCCACTCAGTCCATTGGTTTTGCTTGTGATTTTTACACACAAAATTTTACACACCCTGAGCAACCCCTATACATGCAAAAGTGTTATAGTGACAAAAAAAGGACTTTGTTTCTGCAGTTAACCCCTGAAAAGTACTGCATGACAGTGTTAACATCAACAGCATTCAATAACAACTTCAATTGGGCTTCCCAGTTTAAGAGAGACAGGGGTCTGCTGGAAAGGGTCCAGTGGAGGGCTACCAGGATGATTAGGGGAATGGAGCACTGCCTGATGAGGAGAGGCTGAGGGACCTGGGGCTTTTTAGTCTGGAGAAGAGAAGACTGAGAGGGGATCTAATAAACATTTATAAATATCTGAGGGCTGGATGTCAGGAGGGGGAGGGCAGGCTCTTCTGACTTGACTTCCCTGACAAGGAGCAATGGATGTAAGCTGCAGCACAGGAGGTTCCACCTCAACACAAGGGGAAACTTCTTTACTATAGGAGTCACAGAACACTGGAACAGCCTCCCCAGGGCCGTCTTGTCTGGAGACTTTCAAGGCCTGTCTGGTTGCATTCCTTTGTGATCTGAGCTAGATTATGGTCCTACTCTGGCAGAGGGGTTGGATGTGATGATCTCTTTGGGTCACTTCCAGCCCCTGACATCCTGTGATCCTGTGAATAAATCTCGCTTTCTTTTTTGACCATCAGGTGTAGGCAGAGCATGTGGCTTATGCTAATTCATTGGTATAACCATATTTTCCTTGTCTCCATCAGAAAACCTTTCACTAGTGATTTCATTAGTGAACTAGAACAATCCATGTGTATGTATAATAATTACAACACACTAATTAGTGATTAAAATATTAATTGAAGTTGTAGCACCAGACTGAAACTTCAGACCATCTGTAGCTCCTGTATTTCATATGCTAACTAGCAAGAGGAGCAAGACCTCTGCAAGGGTATTTTTATTTTGTGTTTGAATAAACGGCTTTGATTGATAATATCTAAATGTTTGTGTCCCTAGAATTTCTACAAGGACATTAACCGTGAGGAGATGTATATCAGGTATGGCAGTCTGTTGGATCTCTTTTGGAGAGGGCAGTAGTGTTCCCTTCTGGATTCTCTTTGTATCGCTGTGCTTGGATTTTTGTTAGCTATTCTTGGTTTAATACAGTGACTCTGCTGTAGCCCTGACCTCATTTACATTCTTATTCCATCCTTTGCTTAGCCTTCAGCCATTTGGAATCTATCATATGGATTCAGCAGCTGCACTTTTCCCCCTAAGAATCAACTTTTAGTTGACCGAATCACTCAACATTCATTGACTATTGTTTTAACTAAAGAAAATGCAGCTAGGTTTGAGATTTGGTGGAAGCTGTATCATATATTTAGGATGGCAGAGGCAACATTCAAGTGCTATCGAATTGTGCAATCTGCCAAGTCTCATTAAATATGCAGCACTACACGCAATGCAGAATTACTAGTAAAGCATTTTTGTGTAAGAGTTATAGCTATACTGGCAAATTCTTTCAGATGTGATATGGCCTCTTACTGTCTCCAAAAGTTTTGCATATGGGCTGCAGCAAATCTCACTGTTCAGAAGCTCGCTCTCTGCTGCCTCCTCTCATCTGCCAAATCTACAGAACCACCTGCACCTCAGCCACTGCAGCGCAAAGCACAGAATCTCAACTGGAATGAGTACTGAAGGTGATTCAGAGCTAAACCTGAAGCTATCAGCTGGAGAGGCCAGGGAGAAACTCTCTGTGGGCATTGCTGGGGGAAGAGGAGGAGCACATGCATTCTCAGCTGGGCTGTCAAGTGGAATTGCTACTAAGTTGAGGTGCTACAGCAAGGCATCACAGTTTGTGTGTCAAACTTGCATTGTCTGTAAAAGGATGGGATGCACTTTTTTTTCCTGGTTGATGTAGATGTGGTTGAGTTATGTGATGAGCAGTGGCTGTGCTGGTAGCAGGAGTGCTTCCCTAGAGATTGAGGAGAGCACTGGCAACACACAACTTAGAACAACTCTTCTGCCTGTACCACCTTCCAGGTTGTACAGAGACTTCCTTTGTCTTTCTGGGCTGGTGTTTTCCATGTTCTGCTTTTGCTTCTGTTAAGCTCATGTTGTACCTCACTGTTGTGCTTGCATCCGTATATATGGAAAGTGTTTACATGCAAATGAAAAATGCTGCAGAGAAAAGAAGCTATCTCTAATAACAGTACAGAAATGATGGACTCCAGGGACTGGCTTAGACCTTGAGACTAGTACTGCTTCCTCTTCCTCTCAGGTGTGGAGCTGACAGCAGTTCACAGGAGGAGGTTAGCTCTTGCTTCTCTTTTTGTACAGAGCTTCAGAGAGCTTTAACCTCTCAGAGAGTCCTTAAAGAATCTTTGGGCAGTATCCACATGATGTCTATGAAGTCCCCATTACAGAATGTTTATAGCTCTTTTTTGTCCCTTGGTATTCCAGTCCTGTCAATATCTAGTCTAATTCTTGACCTCTTTTCTGACAGATATTTGTATAAACTACGAGATCTTCATTTAGATTGTGAGAATTACACAGAGGCAGCATATACCCTCCTGCTCCACACATGGCTCTTGAAGGTTAGATTTTTCTAAGCTCTATGTATAAATAAACTTCTGCATTTTAAAAAAGTTTCTAAATTAAACATGATTGTATTAATCTCAGATTTACTTCATATTAGTTATTTTACATGGCAGTCTTCAAGTGTCTAGTTAAAAATACTGCAGTAGGCCATGCAAAATTAACATTATTTGTTCAAATTTTATTTTTGATATGAGATTGGAAGCCACAGACTGGTAAAACTCAATATTGTACCAAAAATAGTTGTACTTTATAGTGAGAACATTGTGTGCAAATTCTGAAGCCATTTAACTCCTGTATGGTGTTTATGTTGCAAATTTCTTACTATCCCAAAGATAAAAATGATTAAATGAAACCTATTTTTTTCCAACTGCCACAGAGGCACATCTGACTTGTCATTTCATATGGATCAATCTGCCAAATTATACTTGCTTCCTTTTGTAGCTGGTGGTTTTCATTGTAACTGATGTTATCAATAGTCAGTAAGATGCACTTCCACTTCAGGGGAAAAGTCAAATTTTAAATGTTCCTCAACAAAAATATAAGATTTTTTTTTTTTTTAAGGAATATCTTTTAATGCAGAACTGTATAGTTATATTTTTTCACAGTGCTGCTTTGCTTAAACCTCATTTAGTTTTTTCCTGATCATAAAGAAGTATGAGGTATGGTGTATGGATTGGTGTAGACAAAATCGCTATTAAAAAGGAATATTTTAATGCAAAAAAAAATCAAAACTAAATCAGTCAAGATGACATTGCTGAAATAAAAGTAAATTTTTTTTCCACATAACTTTTTAGCTACAGTTTTTGGGCAGGAGACAGGAAGTAACACAGCATTTAAAATGTTATACGTAGTCCTAGGTATCACACAAAATACAGCACTTGTTTGGAGAGGTAATGAAAACATTCCCAGTGCCTTTCCCAGTTTCTTTGTGGAAGGGTGAAACAAAGTCTGGGTAAAAACAGGCAAACAAAGAAATGAAACCCAAACCCACCTACTTAGAAGAGCCTGGAGCACCAGGCCTTGGATGAGGAAGGACACATGAAATGTTGAACTGCAAAATCATATGGCTTTTAATATGTTTTTTATTCTCAGTGGTCAGATGAGCAGTGTACACCCCAAGTCATGTCAACAGAGTTCCAGTGTTCACAGACCTATCGACACTTGAAAGAGAATTTGTATGAGAAGATCATAGAATACTTTGACAAAGGCAAGGTAGGTTGGTAGAGTTCTCCTCCTGCCCAGTCTGTTTTTACTGCATTACTTCGTCTAGTGGTATTTAATGAATACGCTCTGTGTAAAACATTTGAGTAGGGAATCCTCTTTGAACATGTGGGTCAAGAGAAAATTGTGTCCTTGAAAGGCTTATTCACATGTTCTATAGGAACATAATCTTTCAATAACCAGTTTATACTGGTCACAAGAATATCAAGCAGTATTAAGATAATAAAATATGTTGTATGTACTTGCCTTTCCTGGGAAAAGAATTCAGGCTAATGCCATTTGCTAAACCATTCAGTCATTATCTTACAAAAATATCATTCAAAATGGACTTAATTGTTTCAGAAGCCTGAGAATTTAATCCCAGACATAAAAACTACTACTGTGATATTCAGTGCCTTGGTTTAGTTGAGCTTTGGCAAAAATATATGTTAATGAAATTGCCTGTCAATACACTGACAGCTGAACTGAGATTTTTGGAAATAAAGCAAAAACCAGAAAGTAGGGGAAACTTCTGCAGTGCTGGATAATGAATTTTAGGACACAATAAGGCCTTTCAGTCATTGTGTCTTGTCTGACTGTAGCCAAAGGTATGAAGCAAGAGAGATTGCCCTCTTGTTACTGCTTGTTACAAAATAAAGGCTTAACTCCTGCAGTGAAGTCCCTCTTGTAGTTCAGAATTAGAAAGCTTTTGGTGCTCCAGTTCAGTGCAGGAAAATGCACTGCCATTTGGAACTTCTCAAGGTGTTTTGTTGGTAGCTGTAATGACTGCAATGTAGCACCCCCCCCACCTACTGTATCAAAATCCTCAAGATTTCTAATCTCCCTAGCATTCAGCTTCTCCTCAGATTCATCAGAGGAGGTTTGCAGGCAGCTAAATGCAGTTCTGAGTTTCAGAACTACCAAGCCCAGGAGTAGACAGTGCTGTGTAAAAAGTGGCCATAATGCATGTGACCAGCAGTGTCCTTACATCAGGGACTACCTTTTGTCTCTTTATTCTGAATAACTATTTGGCAGAATCCTCAAGTGAGGGCATTTCTATCTGCTTCAAGACCAGTTTTGTGCTGCATACATGAAATGCCTGGAGCAGATGAGAAAAACTGTCCTAGTCTTCCCAATACAGCTGTAACTCCTCACAGTAATTTTTAGTGGTAGCTACTAAGCTCTGTGAAACAAGCTGCCAATCTGGGCAAGTGGCAATTAAGTCTAAGCATTTTAATTTTTAGGCTAACTAGAAGATGTGTCCTATGCAAGGCTCCCTAGGATTATACAAGCTTCATAATTTCTTGCAAAATAAAATAGGTTTGTTTTAGAGAGGCAGTTGTCTGGCCCCTCATACTCTATTCCTGTGCTGGGGTATATTCTGGATGCTATGCACTTCAGTGATTTACTGTTCTATTTTAATGTATCAGAAAAGTTAGGTGATTTTATGTTATCTTATTGTAAGAATGAAATAAGTTTACATATTCCTTCCCATAATGAACCATAAACCACTTTTATTTTTTTGCATGAATCTGCTCTCCTAGAATTTATGATTGCCTTGAGTTTTCCTTTCTAAATGTGCAGTTAATAAATGAGTGCAGTTTAAAGACAGCAAAATCAATAAAGCTGTAGTTAAACAGTGATGCCTTAAATACTTGTTGGTACTGGATTTACTTTTTGAAGATGTGGTTGCATTGCAGATGTGGGAAGAAGCCATAGCTTTATGTAAAGAGCTTGCAGAGCAGTATGAAAGAGAAGTTTTTGACTATGAACTTCTAAGTCAAAACCTGGTAAGATTATATACAGATGTTCAAGTTATTTCAGTGACAGAGTACTTCTGAGCTATCAGATGATTAAGCTGCTGATAAGCCTCTTGAATACAACTGATTTGTAATTCAATGGTTGCTATTTTGTATTGTAACATTCCAAGGGTAAAGCAGAAATTCGTACAGAACTGTTTTGTTAAGGTTGTGTGCACATCTGTTTGTTTCAGAATTTCTGTGGATGAGATAAACATGTTCTGACTTAGGGCAATTTAGAGGCCACGTATAAAAGAAAGATAAGATATTTTTGTGGCTGTTGTGCTGCTTTAGGGTAGAAAAACAACGTGGATAATTTTTTTTTTCCTTCTGCATTTTTTCTTTAAAACTTAGGAACTCGAACAAGCCTTAAGAATTCTGTCCCAGTCAGGGATGGGGGAAGTAATACATCATGAGGAATTAGAACTAGGTCCAAAGGCTAGAAGTAAGATATTAAAGGAAGATTAAATGTTCACTTGTTTGTTGTTATTAAAATTGAGTTAGTCTAAAAAGAACCCATTCCTGCATATAGCTTCATTTCCCCCCAGTTCACAAGATTCCACATGTGCAGGATCTTTAGCAAATGTTTAGGGCTCATTCAAAAGATATTCCTGAATCTCCCACATGGGAAACAAAAAATGGGAAACCACAGGAATCAGAACGTGATGTATAACTAAAACTGTTTTTTCTCCCAATTGGTCCTCCTTTTATCATAAACCAAAAGATGAAGAGAGTATTTTTGCCAATTCTAAGTAGTACATCTCATAGACATAACACAGGAAAAAATAGTAAATCTAAATGACCCTTATTATTTTATGGAAGACATTGTTCTGAGCCCTTTATATGGTTGTGTGTCCTTAGTGTAGTGCTAGGACAAAAGCTCAAGTTGATCCATACCTCAGGAAATGTTTGAGGCAGGGAGTTTTTCAGAATGTGTTATTTCAGTAATGTCAGTTAAATGTGGGAAGTGTTAACTATAACCTTGAGTTTTACAGTTTGTTTCTTTTTATGCTAGAAAATGAGGAGTAAGCCTGATTCTGAGGTTAAACTAATTAACTATGTGTTATATTTTCACAGAAATATGAATTATTTGCTCTAGCTTACCAACTGATAACTCTTGCATGGCCACTGATCAACTGTAGTAGTACTGTAGAGATTAAAAAAACAACAAAAAAACCAAACCAAAAGTAACTGCTGAATTACTGTTGGTTTTGCTTACAGATTCAGCAAGCAAAGTTCTATGAAAACATTATGAAGATTCTGAGACCTAAACCAGACTATTTTGCTGTTGGGTATTATGGCCAAGGATTCCCTCCATTTTTAAGGGTAAAGCTGTTTAAATTACTACCTTTTTTCCTTTGTTTTCATATGATCATACTCTACTAATGCAAGTCTCTCAGGATAAATAGCAATGGCACAGGCTGCCCAGAGAGGTTACGGGTTATCCTTCTCTGGACACTGTCAAAACCTATCTGGATATGAACCTGGGCAAGCTGCTCTGGGTGCCCCCTGCTTTAGCAAGGAGTTTGGACCAGATGATCTCCAGAGATCCCTTCTGTGCCCCATCATGCTGGCGTTCTGTGATGCTGGTTTGTTTTCATTCTGTCTAATAGCATAAAGCACTATCAGCGTTGTGTTCCAGCACTTGCTTTATAATTAATTTATATTTAGAAAACAATAATACTCATTCAAAATCTGAAGACTCAAGTGTGTCTTTGTAGTTATGAACATGCACCTACAACTTCTGCCTGTGCTTTGTACAGCCCAAGAAATCAGCTGTTTATTCTTTGCAGAACAAAGTATTCATCTATCGTGGGAAGGAATATGAGAGGAGAGAGGATTTCCAGGCCCAGCTGATGAGCCAGTTTCCCAGTGCAGAGAAGATGAACACCACCTCAGCACCTGGAGAAGATGTGAAAAACTCTCCTGGTCAATGTATCCTTGAATATGTGAAAGATTACAGAGTGCAGGCAAGTTAGGGAAACCTTGTTGAAAGTGTTTTCCAACCTTAACCATTCTGTGATTCAGGGTTTCGTAGGGTTTTTTGCTGTTGTTTGATTGAGGGTTTTTTGGGGGATTTTTTGTGTTGTTTTATTTATTTATTTATTTATTTATTTATTTGGTTGGGGGGTTTTTTATTTGGTTTTTTCGAGATCACAGGCTTCAAACCTTTCTTAAAGTAGAATTTCCTCAAGTCTGTTTGCAACTAGCAGGAGGAGCGCTACTTAGGCACTTAAATAAAAGTCAGAGAATCTAACCAGAGGTGATGAGTTTTAAATATGTTGAAATATGTAAGAACAGGATATATTTGCTTTTAAGTAGAGTATTCAGTACCACTTCCATAGAAAAAGGGCTGCCTAATTATAGATTTCAAAGACGAAATGCTTAACATCATGCCTAAAGCTGAACTCTTAACATCAGATGTTGTTGGCATTATTTCTGTAAGCTGGCTTGCCTTTTCATTTCTATTTCCCCCCCAGCCTACAGTATTCCCTACTGGTAGTTAATAGCAAGGCCTTAACTTGCATGATTTTAGATATTCAATGTTTTACAGTGCAACCAGTCCTGGAGGAGCAACCGAGATTCAAAAATAAGGCAGTACCTGATCAAATTATCAAGTAAGTCAATTGCTGTAATAGATAATGCAGTGTAGCTGAGTCCACATTCCTAATCTGACAATCATTATTCTGTGAACTCATCTGTTTACTGATGAGTCTTAGAGCTTCTGATGTCTTAGTTTACTGACTTAGGTATTTCCTGGAATGTCCTGCTACCCACTCACCTCTTCATAAGTGGTGGAATTCATGCTTTGGGTCCAATTTGCTGAGTTTTCAATACAACTTCTTAAACAAATACTGGTCAGAAGGGTCTTAGATGTGACTGGCAGTATAAGAATAGTGCAATTTAAGGCTCTGGTGCAGCCGAATCTTGTTAGGACTTACGTTACCAAGTGCAAAACACATAGTGGCCAAATTGTTTCCATTGGTGCTATGGTCAAGATTTTTGCTGTAGAAAGTGACGGCACTCCACTTAGCAGTATTTTCTGCTTTCTTTTCTTTATTGGTAAGGATAATCTTAGTAGTCTGGGTCAGAAATTCTATCTTCTTATGAACTAACAGAAGAGGAGTTTTCTTATCTCAGCTGTTTGGAGTCTCAGCATTTGTTTCTGTAGGCTGCCAAGACATGGCTTGTGACCATATTTCTGAGATATTTTTGGTTTTCTCAGTAAAATTAGCTTTTACTTAGCATGGCTTTAAATGTAATTCATCTTTAAAACAAAGATGAAAACAAAAAAAAATATTATTTTTTTTGTGGACAGCAAAATAACTAGCCATAAACATGCAATTCCTGTTGTTACAAACGAGCCAGTGGTAAAAGCAGAGCAGTTATGAGCTTGGTTGAAACCTGTGCTCAGGCTGATGAAGAATGATTCACAAGCTAAACAGTATAGAACATAACATGAATCTGCAATGGATTTCTTTGCATTGGAGTCCCCTTTACAGGTGTTCATATGCATTTTCTTATCTCAAAAAAATGATTAATGGCTTCAAATGTATTGCATAACTGCTGGTCAGTATTGTGAGTAGAATTATTAGACATGGTTAAACTGATCTGATGTGCATGGTGATGGCAAAAGCACAGCTATTTCAGTGCAGGGGGTTGTGTCTCCTCTGCTCAGACAGTTATTTTTAACAAAAGGCACTCCCTTGTATGCCATTTGAAAGCACACAAGCAGCATGCACACCACAGCAAGAATACAGCACAGTAAAAACTTTTATACACTTTCTTCTGTAGGTTTTAACATTCTGGAATGTTTTTATCCCTGGAAATAACAGCCAGTCACAAGCCGAAGCTTAATACATATAAAAGTATTTTGCCCTTCATTTATGGAGAAATAGTTCCCTATCGAGTATTTAATAAAGTGATTTTTTTTCCCTGAGCAGTAAATTTGCTTTTAATTAAATCTCAGCTTGACTCAGAATAAAATATTTCACTGTGATGACAAGATCCATAAATTTCTGAATTCTGTATTTTTTTAACATTTCAGTTTTTATAAGTCAAACAACGTGCAGCGGTTCCACTACTCAAGACCAGTCAGAAAAGGATCTGTTGACCCTGAGAATGAATTTGCTGTAAGTAAATAATAGACAAGGTGATGGATGGAGTTCTGGTAGCTGTGACTGACTTTTGATCTTGCTCCTTTCTTAGTCTCTGATTACTCATAATAGAAAAAAGCTAATTAACTAACTATCTAACACAAGATTTCAGCCCCACTGCTATGTACTTAGTGGTACATCACTGTTTCAACTGCAGGCAAACATTATGCAGTTAAGTATGTCCAACACATTTGTTTTAAGCGGTAACATTTTCTGCTACAGCTTTCAATTATGAAACAAGATGACATACAAATAAATGCCAACTGGTTTGTCTCTTGCATTTTACTCAGTTTGGTGAGCTGCCTGCTTGGCAAAGAGAGGTGTGTGAAATCCTCAGAGACTTCTTCTGCCATTTGTATTCCCGTACATAATGGCATAGTGCTGAAGGGTAATCTTCATTGTTGAAATATTTGAGGAAATCTGAAACATTATAAATTATTTTTTCAGTGCCACACATAAAAATGTGCTAAATTTCTGTGTTTTAGTGTTATCTGATATTATATAATTTCCTTGAAACCACTCCATCTAACTCTTATGGCTAAAGCTCTGCTTGTGGGATATTGCTGGGACAAGCCAGTTACTGCCAAAATGTACAGTTTCAGTTGTGTGTGTGCTCATCAGCTATGTCAGCAGTTTCAGAGTTCTTGTCTGCTGTTATATTAAGTGCTTTAGATGAAACTCAGTCCTGACATTCCTGATTTGATCTGTATTACCAAGATTTATGATTCATGTTGGACTCCTTTGCAGATCAGAGACTTTTGAAAGCATTTACAAATATATAACAGAAGCACAGAAGGTTAGGGGCTGGAAGGGACCTCAAAAGATCACCTAGTCCAACTTCCCTGCCACAGCAGAATCACCTGTACCAGATCACACAGGAACGCATCTAGGCAGGTCTTGAATATCTCCAGAGGGAGATATACCTTGACATGGTTTTACAAAAATTAAATTGCTATGTTTTTGTTGTTGATGACAAGAGATAATGTTCATCCCTCAGAACGTGGGATAGTTGTACTTTGCACTCATTATTGTGTTTCTGCATACTAGTAGTTTAGATGCTGATGTTGTTAAAATAAGGAGTAATAAGGTAAATGAACCACTGTCATTTTAAAATGCCAACAGGTGGTCTTGTTCAGAAGAGAGTTAAAAAAAAAAAAAAAAGCCAAGAATGCTGGCAAGTTGTTATAGGGCAAGTGGAGAAGTATATTTCACAAGTGAAGGGAGGAGGTATAAGATGTGTAGAGGTGACAGGAGGTCATTTACACAGAGTCACAGAAATTTAGGGGCTGGAAGTGACCTCAGAAGATTGTCAGGTCCAACCACCTTGGCAGAGCAGAATGACCTAGTGTAGGCGACACAGGAATACATCCAGATGGTTTTTGAATGCCCTCAGATAAGGAGACTCTACAACCTCTCTGGACAGCCTGTTCCAGGGCTCTGTCACTCTCACAGTGAAAAAATTTGAGCAAATTTCTGTCCTGGGTTTTTTTTGCAGTGTCCTTTTGTGTAAAAAAAATACATACATTTTCCATCTACAGTCTTTTGACTCTGACATTTCAGAAGACAGAAGAGATGAAGGTTTCAATCCTGAAATATCATTTTCTCTGTGCCATGTTATTTTTTTTTACTAGTCTATGTGGATTGAGAGGACATCATTTGTTACAGCATACAAACTTCCTGGAATTTTACGATGGTTTGAGGTTGTCTCCATGTCACAGGTATGTATTAACATGCTGAGAACCCATACAACATGTATCTATATGAATCTTCAGGTACAAAATAATACACAAATTAGTTACAGAAGGCTATTTTTTATAGATACAAAACTGCTATTACTTATGCTTTCTCTTTCTACTACCGGCATCAATATATCTTGCATCTGCTGTATAGTTTCATGACCAATTCCTAAGAGAACTAAACAAAGCCATACTGGTTTGTTGAGCCATGAAGAATGTTGTTCATATACATGAAGTTCTATAAAACTGAAAATACCTTTTACCTCCTTATAAAATTTAGGAGTCTCTTGTTTTTCTACAGACTACAATTAGTCCTTTAGAGAATGCTATTGAGACTATGTCCACAACGAATGAAAAAATCTTGATGATGATTAACCAATACCAGAGTGATGAGAACCTTCCTATTAATCCACTTTCTATGCTTCTGAATGGAATTGTCGATCCAGCTGTTATGGGTGGCTTTGCCAAATATGAGAAGGTAACGGCTTCTGACTCAATGCAAAATGCATATTCAGGTGTGGTATTTCATAACCATCTTGTGTCTTTCATTCAATGTGGCAGTGGAATAGGGGCTTGGGAATATGAAAGTTGTGACTCCACTAGTTAAGAGATCTTTATATTCTGGCCACATCTGTCTTTGAAAGCAGAAACTATCAAGATAGAGTAAGAGAAGCTCAGTACTAATTGCAGTTATGCAAGAGGACATACTCCTTTTGTAATGAAATAGGCTCTCTCACAGCAAGAGATTTCATCTGCAGTAAATGAATAAACTTTATCCTACAGGAGAAGTATTTAATGTGGCTGATCAATTAAACTGTCACCAGGTTTTCTCAGTAACTACAGCCATTCTGCATATCAGGTTTTGTTGGTAAGAAATGGAAATACAAATAAAAACTCTTCTGAGTATACAAGAGAAATGTCTTGAGGAACTGAGCTGTAGAATTTTTTTTCCTTAAGACCACCTCGTGAAGGCAGGGCAGGAGAGAAATAGGAATGCTAAAAACTCATATAAATTTTATCATTGATTATTAATATTTTGGATGAAAAATGTACATGGCGTTATGCCATAGCTGTAGGACTCTTCTTTCTGCCTGCCATTTCATGTTATAAGTATGTGCCGTGCTTAGGAGGCTCAGAATGGAAGACAAGCTTGGATACTGCTGAAGAGGCATCACATATACATACAGATGAACAAAAGAATGTGGTAGGAGGGTTGTATTGTGGAGTATCACTTATGCTATGGTAGTACAGGAGTATCAGTTGTTGAGATATTTGGCAGTCGGGGATGAATAACTGCCTTCTTCTTTTCTACCTGAGAGATACAGTTTTTGGTGAGCAAGAGGCATATGTGTGTGGTATTGGACTCTGCTTATCTGCGATGGCTTCACTGTAGTGTGTGACACTGGCTAGTGACAGTAAGTAAGGTACTTGAATGAAGGGATCATTTCTCAGTGTAAACCCTGGTACTCCAAATTTGTGCCTCCAAATGAGTGCATCTTAATAAAACAGACATAATTGGATTTCATAGTAAGGGTCTGAACCTCAAAAGTGTTGGATACAGACTGAACATCTTGGAGCAAAAAAAGTGATCTCCTCATTTCTCAGCTGTTATAATAAGGAAATATCACTAGCAGCATCTGGGTAAGGAGCATTTGTATGCATCTCTTATTTAATGAACAGTGTTATGCCACCAGCAGGAGCAGGAGTCAAAGGAGTGATCGCTGATTTCTTTACCTGTTGAAACAGCAAGCTGATTTTTTATTTTATTTGTTTGTTATCTAAGGCTTTCTTTACAGAAGAATATATCAGAGACCATCCAGAGGATCAAGAAAAGCTGAATAGACTCAAAGATCTAATTGCTTGGCAGGTAACTTCTTACTGACAGCAGTCACCTGAGGCTTCATCAGCCATTCTTTTTTCCTGTTCCTTTCTTAGGAAAGATAGCCTGTAGATGACTATGTCATTTTCACTGAGACGTTTTTTTGGTGTTTATTTTTAACTATTTCCCCAAAGAATGGAGCGTTGGAAGAATGAGATGGTTCTTCTTGCAAATTTTCTGCTTAGTTCTGTGATGAATTCTGTGGTGAATTTGAGCCTTTCAGTACTTAAAGGGGGCTTGTAAGAACAGAGTACACACCTTTTAGCAGGGCCTATTGCAGCAGGACAAGGGGTGATAGTTTTAAAATAAGAAGGGAGATTCAGACTAGCTATAAAGAAGACATTTTTTATGCTGAGGGTGGTGAAAGACCGGCCCACATTACCCAGGGTGATGGTAGATGGCCTCATTGCTGGAAACATTGCAGGTCAGATTGGAAGGGATTCTGATCAACCTGCTCACTGCAGGGTGGAGTTGGACTAGATGACCTTTAAAGATCCCTCCCAGCCCACACTGTTTGATGATTCAATCTCTCTTCTGTCAATGAAAACCAGCAAGAATGAAGCATTTGTTCTTTCAGCCTTGAAAAAAATTTCCAAATAATTTTAATAGATTATTTGGTACCAATTTCTTAATGTTTTTGAAGTTTCTTCTTGTTTCATTTTGATTCATCTCAGTTTGGTTAAAGACACCAGCTTTACTGCTTTCTCCTGTATTGTTGTTCTCCTCAGGCTTTGTATATGGCCTGTTTCTCACTATCAGAAGTTCTCAGTGGGTGTTGTGGTATAAACTGACTGTAATACCATACGGTATTAGAAAGTAAAGTGGCAATTTATAACTATCCCTGCAAATCCCTCTAAAGAGGATAGGCAGACCTGTCTCTAATAGATGGGCTTTAATACCATGTTTTTTAAAATTATCTTGAAATTGAACTTCCATAAAATATGTTCAGGTCAAAGAGAGGACAGATGTGGACAATATTAACAATATTTATAGGGTTAGAGGCAAAAAGAAAGCATGGAATCTAAGTGGATTTTACAAAAAAATCCCCAAACATGAAGGCAAAATCTCTGAGTCAGTGGTAAAGCATTTAGAGAAGGTTACTGGCAGAAGGGTAGCTAAAAACATGGTGCACAGATCTCATATATCACAGTCTTTGAAGTCTGAAGACTAATGAGATGTCTTCATGTTTTAAAGAGAAACACTACCAAGTTTCTCTTTGTGAACAGCGTATTCTTAATTAAACAGCTTTGCAAATAAGATTGGTTTTGTTTACATTTAACTGGATGTTATTAAATTAATATAACAGCAAAGACAATAACAAAGGAAAATAGAGAAAGGACTTAGAAGTGTAGTACCACTGTCCCATGTGCTTCGTTAGAAAATTATTTATTTGGCAAGCCAGCCATTCCTTCTGACAAAGAAGGATTGTTTAAGAAATAGAAGTGGAAGGAGATATTTAATGAACTGACTTTCCCCTCATCAGGTCTTTTCCTTTAAAGGAGTAGGTTTCTAACTTTTCCCTTTTCCCAGGTTTTAAAATCTGCCATTATGTACCTTCTTTCAATTCAAGTAGAAAGAATCACACATCTTAACCCCCCTGATTACTTGTTAGTGGCCCCAGACCAAAGACTGAGTAATGAGGAAGAGGAGCACAGGGGTACAGTGGAGCACAGTCAGGCTGGTTAGTGCAAGCTTCCTGTGTTGGTGGCTTGAGTTGCTCATTTTTGTATGGAAGCATTATCTTACTGAATTTTTCTTGATATATGGCAAATGTAGAAGTCTACAGAGTAAAATCAGTGAGAAAGCAGGAGGTCACCTTCAGTAACCAGGCATACATACCACTTACGCAGTTGCTACAGTAATTGTCCAAGTAAGAACAAAGCTCTCAGCAGACTGATTGCAACCCTCTGTCTGAAAGAGGAGAGTTTGAAACCACCTGCATGGAATCTGCCTTCCTTCTTGTAAAGTATGGCAAGGACGTTCTTAAGGAGGTGGACTAATAGTACTAAAAGCTGAGATAGACTCACAGGTTCATCTGCCAGTCACAGTGAGAATTTTGGCATTAGCAGATATTTTAATGGGAATTAGAAGGGGCTGTCAGATCCAGTTTAATGTTACAATTCTTCCTTTTTTTCACCTCTTCTAGATACCTTTCCTTGGAGCTGGAATTAAAATTCATGAAAGAAGAGTTTCTGATAATCTTCGTCCTTTCCATGACCGCATGGAGGACTGTTTCAAGCATTTAAAAGTTAAAGTGGAAAAACAGTATGGAGCCAGAGAACTGGTATTGCTCTCCTTTAAACTTCTTCTCCACTTTCTCTTTACTTAATACATGTCTTAGACAAAATAACATACTAAACTTCTATGGCTTGTGGCTTTTTTTGCAATCTGCAGGTAGTAAGAACTGAATTTTATAGTCAAAAGTTTAAATCAATTCTCTGACCTGTCAAATATTCCTCATTCTGGAAGATTTGGAGTATTTTATTATGTCTATTAAAATTGCAATTCTTTTCTGCTCTATTAAAGAAGTGAAAGCAAATTCTCATGTTTCTCCTCTTTGTAATTTTTCTTAGTGGTTTAGAGCTTTGATCTGCAATTGATGTCTCCCTGTGCTAGCCACTTCCAGCTGTGTTGTGAAGTAAAACCTATCATGTGTATAATACTATAAATATTAGTTAGGACCAAACTCAAATATCTGGGAATTGAAGGATAACTTCTAAGCACAAATTCTCCAGGCAGTTCTTGAATAAAGTTGCCTATCTGAGCTTGTGCAGGCTAGCAAGAATAGTGCTGGCTGGTTTTTGTGATTAGAAACCAGTGGCTTTGGAAATTATTTAATAACGCTGCTTTCAGCATTGATGATTTTATAAAAGGATTTATTTCGTCTGTTACAGGGGAAAGCACAGCAAATTTCTAGCCTAAATTTTTGTATATGGTACTGTGTTATAGACCTATATGATGAAAATTTTGTATGGTTTTCTCAGTATCTTTTTCTCGTTTTCCGTTTCATGACACAATAATAAAGAGGCTGCAATCCACATTTAGCATTCTCACCCAATGCTTGAGCACTTCAGCACTCTGACAGATCAGCGCTTCAAAAAAGCAACCCATTTAAAATTTTGCAAGAGCAGAGAATGTGCCTTATGCATGGCCCTATTGCCATTTTGCCAGGTCTGACTGTCCCTGGGGCTAGCCTGAGGGGTTTTTGTTGCTGTTGTTTTATTTTGTTTGAATGAAAACAACAAGAAAAGAAGTGATCTAGCATATTATGTCTTTATAACAAGATTCTGGCTGGTTTAGATCCCAAAAGTCACTTCCAAAGAAAGAATTAGCCCAGGAATGTGATCCTTGCCCTTGCCTTATTAGCAAGAGGGAAGCATTTAGAAATAAATTAGATTATTTCATTTAACTTTGTGCCAGGCTGAAAAGCTTACATAACTGTCAACATTAAGCTGAATATTTCCTTTATGATATCTAAATCTTCTTCAAGAAGATTTGGAGTGAAGTTTCCTTTTTCTGCAATTTCAAGCTTTGCAGAGAGAGATAGTACAGCATATATGGACACAAGATGACCTGGAGAATCTTTTTGTTTGGCTCTTAGGGAAATGTTAATTTTGTCCATCATTTGCAAATACATAAAAGGCTATAGTAACATGCAGAGACGGCAGAACCTGCTATATTGAACACAGAACATGATTAGTCTCTAATTCAGTTACAACTAAGTAAATCAATTAGCTCAGATAAATGCTCCAGTGACTTGCCCCAGGTCTGTACAAAATAAGATCAGCAGATACTGTTTTTCTTTTATTCTTTTTCAGACTTACAGTGAATTCTGTCAGGTGTAGTTTATTTGGCCACTCACTCTGTCACTGACCTTGAGATGTGTCCACATAGAAGAAAGAATCACAGTAATTAATGGTAGCAAATAAGTCTTCTATGCTGGATGCTAAAACATCTGTGTTATCTTCAAGACCTGGAGAAAAGGGATGAAATGAAGTTCACACCACACTTTTATAGCATGCATTTCTCTTTTCCATCCTGCAGCCAGATTTTGATGACAAGAGAGTAGGACGGCCAAGGTCAATGCTGAGATCCTATCGTCAGTTATCAGTTATTTCACTGTCTTCTATGAATTCAGACTGCAGTACTCCAAACAAAATTGCTTCAGAAAGGTTGGTTATGAATACAATACTTCATTTTATTTCACTCCTGTCTTTAACCAGATTTATGGGATGCAACTAAAAGATTAAAAAAAGAAATTCAAGGGTGAAGCCCACTAGCAGTCTCTTAAGACTATGCCAAAGTTAGTTTCAACTGCAGTTGTCACTTCTTCCGGGCTTAAAGCTACAGTATTTCAACCTTCAGAGACAAAATATACTCAAGCACTCATTGAAAAACAGTGGCATTTCCTTTTCAGGAAACCTTTCTTGCAAGTTTCTCTTTACACAGCTTTTAAGTTCAGTAGAATCTTCTTGCTTGTAAAAAATGGAGAGAAGAGGACAAACTTTACAAACTTACGAGGAAGGAGGTGGAAAGTTTTAGTAAAGCTTATAGTGATGTAAAATGCTTCACCCAATAAGGTTTCTTAACTACAGCACTGGGAAACATAAAGAGTTTGAGAGAACAGTGTATTGATTAGCTATTTCCTCCAACAACTCATTTTGATCACTTTATAAATTATCCTTTGGGCATGCAGAACTTCTTTCCAACAAAGTCCATGTAAAATTGATCTTGCCACAGCATTTGATTGCAATTTTTTTTCCCAATCAGCTGATCTCCCTTTTTGAGTAGTTCATATTTAAAATGTCAAAGGCTCATGACCCTAACTTGGAAATGTTTCTTCTTAAGCTATGCCTCTATTCTTGCCTGTTGTGGAATGCTTGTTCCTTGTTTAATTTTAATCTTTGTCTGACAAAGATGTGGAGTACCAGACATCACGAGATGCCCTGGGCTGCTCCTTCTGCCCTTCAGTTTCTGCTCAAGAAGGATGTACCACACAGACATGATTTGTGTCATACCTGCCAACCCCATGTCTCTAATAAAGCAGGACACCTCCTATGGAACCAGACAACTACACTTAAGCAGCTGAACCGTGCACCTATTTTTAATTCTCATGATGCTAATTTGATTTTAGGAAGCACAGGTCAACAAATTCACCACACTGCTTGAGCTATCAGTTTTTATGTTGTAAAGAAAGTTCAAGCTCATGTTCAGTTGGTTGATTACATCAGCAGAGCAGGGAGTAGAGCCAGCACCAATTTAATCTCTTTTTAAAGAAAAATTATTTAAATGAAAAATAGCCAAATTTTAAAACTTTAAAAATTAGACGAGGAGAGGAAAGAGATTTTACCTTTTTTAATCACTTGGTATGTGTGGTGTTGTGCCATATGGTGAAAAAAAATAGGAGGATGCATAGAAAACATGACAATATATATTGAATATTCTGTTCTACTGCTTTCAATAACTGCAACTATGTGTCTTACCTTTGGCATTGTGCATAAACTTGCACTATGAGCTCCGAATGTTCCGTTTAGTTCTTAAGCTAATGCACAAATCTTTAAAGAGTGCTTTGTGGTCACGTTAATATTTTACATTCTTTGCAATTTTTTAAGGTAACATCATGCCTCCTGAAGTCATCTTATTTGTATCTACAGTTGCCAGATGAAACACACCATACTCTTTTTTTGCCAGCCCTTTGCAAGACTGCATAGAAAGCCCAAGGAAAGGCTGACCTGCATTTATATTTCATGGGGAAATGACATCAGAATACCAGTGGCTCTTAAAATATCACTCAGCAGCTTGTACTTTTTTCTTTGCTCCTGCAGCTTTGATCTGGATGTAGTGCTACCGAAGCCAGTAAAAGCAGAATCAGAGGAGACTTCTCTGCAAATTAATCCTCACCCTGAAGTAAAGATGAGAAGGTCCAAAAAAAGAACAAAAAGAAGCAGTGTGGTGTTTGCTGATGAGAGGACGGCACCTGATATTTCTGTCTCAGATATGAAATGTGTATGTTACTGATTTCAAGTAGAATTTTAGAATCCATATAAAAGAGGACATTATTCCTTTGCAGACATGATCTGCCCTGCCCTGAATGAAACCTGCAAGATGCTGAGAAAGAAACAAATCAGTGGAAAAATCAGAACATCTCTGCTTGCTTATGATAACAAATAATGTAGCCCCGAAGATGCAATTTCTGAAGCTTGGTTAGCTTAAAATGGAGTGCTATATTGGGAGGGTTAAGTTAGTTTTCCTGTGGAGAGGCAATTGACTGTGCTGACATTTCATGGCAGCTCCTTGCAGGCAGGGCTATTTCAAAAGTGATGAGCCTTGTACGTTTTGTACCTTGTTATGGAACATGCAGCTGCTAGGAAATTGCAAGATTGCAAACAGTGTGCCTTAAATGGTGCCAGGCTGAATTTTGGAAGCACTGGCATCTTTCACTCCACAGATCATCCAAGTGCTTTTATTGCACTGCTAGATCATTATAATGACTTGCATAACTTACATTGTGGCCTTTTTTTCCACGGTAGTTGAATTCTCAAGAGGCTTTTCTTCTTTAAGAATAAAAAGTAATAATAGTAATCATTAAAAAAAAAAAAAAGGTGAAAGATATCCTCTTGATACACGAGCCCTATCTAAATTGAAATGTCAGTCAAGAACAGATTGTTGGAATTGAAGAGAGCCTAAGTAATTGGATCAAAAAAAGTTGGAGTAATCATCAAAGGTAAAGTGGAAAGCTAAGATTCTTTTGGGAAGGAGGGTCATGACTGTCTTACACTACAGGTACTCAGACAGAGGAGAAATATAAAGCACAGTCATGCTATGAGAATGATTAAAATACAAAAAACAGGCAACACCTTTGTCTTATGATTAAATTATTGAATGCGTACTCCTGACTGTGGGAGTCTCACTACACACTGAGTTACAGGCTTTTGTTTTGCTTCAGCAGAGTAGTGATAAGCCTCACAGCAGCCAAGATGGTTATGTTAATGCAGTGGGGACAAATGTTTTCAGAACTTCATGTGACTTTGCAGATCATAGCCAAAAGTGCCTGTTGGTATTATTCCAAAAATCACTGTCCCACAGTTCCCAATGGTAGAAGCTCTCCTAGGTAGCTTTTTTTAGAGTAATGATTTTTTTTTCTTTTCTGTGGAATGATAAATATTTATCTAAGTATAAATCATCTGCAAAATTATCACGTTTTTAGCTATATGTAGACCAATTTTTTCTGCTTCTAGTTACTTTTATTGTTTATTCAGCAAACAATCCTACATAGAAGCAGGGATACTTGTGACATTTGTTTGTTATTTTCTTTTATGCTTTTTACAAAATACTATTCTGCTTAGGTCTTTGTTGCTCATATCTCTGTTCATCATTAGTGGCATTCTATGCTTTTTTCATTAAACAGCTGTCAAGGAAATATGAGTTCATGAGTGATACCAACCTCTCAGAACATGTGGTGGCACCTCAGAAAACATCTGTCCTCAAGCAGATGAGTTCTGTCAGTCGTTCCATGCCAACGATTCCAGGTAAGAAGCTTACAGTAAATTGGGAGTTGTGCACTTCTGTTAAGAAAACTGCAACAAAGGGTTTGCTCCCAGCAGAGCAGATAGCTGTGTGCCTCTGAGACAGAGATCACTGTTTCAGTGTCTGTTGTGCATATAAAGCTGGGCAGCTGCTATTCCTGGTAATGCTCTGCTTCCTAGTGCTGGTGTGCAAATTCTAAAAGTCCTGCTTCTGGAGCTTGCAGTTTTGCTTCCCAGTGTGGGCGTTCCCCATGCCTTGAAAGAGGCAAGATGTAGTTGTCTTCCTTGCTCTGCAGGATCTCACTTGCAGAAGCGAGGGCTTCTGAAGTCTGCCCTCACAGCTGAGGGCAGTGTTTGTGCTTTACTTTGGCAGATGATTATCCCTGAAGGTTGGCCTGTAGTAGGGTTTCCACTTCTGCTTTTCATGCTAGGAAGGAATCTCAAAGGCATCCTTCATAGCAAGAGAACATAGCTGCCCGCTGCAGCCAGAGAAGAGGAAAACAGTGCTGAAAGTGGAGCTCTTTTTAGGCCTGTATCAGCCCTCCTTACCTTCCACTTCTTCCACAGCACATCCTGTTTCTTATCCTGCACTTCAACTATCCCTCTCACTGTCCCTGTCTTTTCAGCTATTTAGCACAATACAACAGGCTGTCATGGCCCACTTCTTTTTCATGTATTTATCTGTGTCTATTTCCTTGACTAGTTCAATTAATTTCTTTCACTGTTCAGTGTCAATGCAGAGAAGTCTGGTGCTTCCTGACTTACAAATGGGGAAACTTTTACTTAGTTTTGTATTTCAAAGATATATTTAGATTTACAATGTCTGCAGCTTTTCTAATAATGGCAGTAGTTCATTATTTTGAATTCTTTTTTTGACTCTCCTCTTTTTTTTGTTCAACCATGTTTCTGTTCTAAGGAGTAACTCTGTCTGTCAGCTCTGTGGCACCTGATGAGACAATTGCATCACATAGGTTGAGTCAACCAGTGTTTCCTTCCACCTCAGATGGTGACAAGAAGACCTCCAAAAAAAAGAAAGTAAACCAGTTATTCAAAACGATGGTAAGCTCTATGTGTTTATAAGGGAAAAAAAGAAATGTTACCTCTTTAAAAATGCTATGCTCTGAAAATGAAGTAATTTTAAAATGCCTTAAGATCATAAGTCAGAATCTTTTTTTTTTATGTTGTGGGGTGGCTTTTGTTTTTTTTGGATTTAAAAAAATGTTTTGGGGTTTTTTTTCTTACTTCTCTCATCAGAGAGAGGAGAGTAAGCTTTATGGGGAAGCAAAGATTTACATCTGGCTATGCTTCCTGGGGTCCAGACGTACATCTGTGTGTTGAGCAGGCAGGCTCAGTTGTGCAGTTCTGCATCTATACCACAGGAGGTCTCATTTGGCCTACTGATGCTCTTTGATTTGCTTTATGTAACATTTGTTAGCAAAAGAGGAAAGGATTATTTCTTCTTTGATTTAATTACACTGGGCAGCTAGTACCAGCATCAGAGTAAGGTAAGCAATGCAAATATAGCTAAATATGCACCATGTGAGTCAGCTTCTGATGTCAAAGATGGTTGTTTGAAAGGAAAAAAATTGCTTCAAAAAAGTGCCACCCTCTAAAGTAGGAAACTTTTCAGCAGTTTCTGAGGCAGTTTTACAACACTAACGCTTTTGAATTTTGTTTGAAAGCAAAAGAAGGTATCTTTGGTGTAGATATGAAGATTTAAAAGTTTTAAAGTTTCCCTATTCTTTCAGGTAGTGGAAGGATGATGTTTAATGCAGATGGCAGTGGCCACTGATATGTACAAGTGCCTAGGCATTCTGTGACACTTGTATTTTTGCTGAGTTTTCAAAGCAAAAGTTGATCTTTATGGAGAATGTTTGGTTATTTGTGGGGTTTTGGTTTTGGGGGGTTTTTTTTGTTTGTTTTTATTTGTTTGTTTCTTATTAATAGGTTCCATTTTCATCCATTAGTTTCTTCAGTCTTTTGAAAAATATAGAAAATGCCTTCAGGGACTATAGAGCAATATTTAGGAAAACTTGCGTTTCGGGCTCCTCATAATATTAATTAATCCTTTCAATTTCACTTATATTCAATTTATCACATACTTGCTCTTTTCAGCAACAAGTTTTCAGGGTGATCTCATCCCCTCGCACTTAAACCTAAACAGCATATAAAATAAGGAGGATAAAATGTCTGGACTGAATGAAACTAAAAATCCATTTGTATACTGCTTCCACAGCATGATTGGAATCACATGGACAGGTTTAAATACATTTTTATGGGTTTGCAGGATAGAGAAATAAATTAAAAATATCCAGGATTTGAGGAATGTCTTTTTCTCTGGCCACAGCCTAAGGATACAAGCTGCATCCAATATAGCAGTAATTTTAACATATCTTCTTTTTATTTTCTTTCTTTTTTTTCAGCGCATTTCCAAAGTTCTAGAAGATGGAAAGCAGTCTGTGGAGCACCATTTCAAAACTTCATCTACAGATCTGTAATTCATTCTGTGATAAGACCACCCTGCAACCGAGATTAATTCTATGTACATATCTATACTCTTTTAGACCACTTTCTTTTCTAAAGAAAGGTACTGATAACAGGTGGCTAATAGAGAATATTAACAACCATATTCATGGGCTGTGATGAGTTTCTTGTGATATAGATACAGGAGTAACAGTTGAGGAAATACTACAGCATGTGCCCAGCAAGGTATGGAAAGGAAGCTTATTTGGCCTCTGGTTGTACAGGTCAAAAGACATTGTGTGCTCCCTGTTAAGAAAACTTTTTCCTAGCAAAAAAGCTGTGTGAAGAGGCCACCTGCAATGCATACTATGTAATATAAGTCAGATCCTGTTCTTCTCAGAGAGCACAGAAGTTAGTGGTTTGTGCAGCTTGTATAGAGACACTGCAGCTATCTTTGAAGTGTTGGCTGGAAGTGTAGTCATGGCAACTGATGACTCAGCACAAAATAGCCACTGACAATGTAATCTGTGGCTGTATTTGGAGTTACAGTACTCGGATCCCTCTGCTGCTCCCACCACACTGCTCTGTGTCCTCAGTATTTGTCAGGAGGATGTCTGTCACTGTGACATCATTTGTCTGAGTTATTTTCAGCAGAGTGGCTATTAGACTGAAAACATGTGGAAGTTTATTTACACATGTACAAACTGATACTACACTGAGCGGGATAAATAACATCTGCATTTTCTACTGTTCATCAATAAAGTGGTACAAAATTAGTTTCTTTCCATGACTGTTTCTCCCTGAAATCTCTAGATATCATTGTGTATAAGGCAATAGTTTTTTTACTGACAGCAAATGGAATTTTGAAGTTCAGGTGTTCTGCTTTCCAAATTGATTTTCTTCACCTCTCTGACTCATGAAGCGGAGTTGGAAGATAATGACTTAATTGGCATGAAGCTGGACAGCACTGCAGGTCAGGACTTTGGGGTGGGTCATCACCTGTCAGTTCTTTCTGAAGGCAGGAATGCTATCCAAATATGAAGATTTCTAAAAGGCAAACATGCTTTGTTTTGTGTTTCAGTCACCTACATAGGCTTATATTAATGACCTAGAATATGGCTGTGTATAGTGTTGTGGATGGGAGAAGCTGGCCTTATTGCCATTTATGTAGATGCAGGAAAGGCCAAAAGGTTAAAATTCTTTCTTGCTGAGTGGCTCAATCAATAGAAAGACATCTTCAATTTGTTCTAAGCCTAACTGTTTCTCTAAACACTATTTTGTTCAGCATGAATAATTTATTTAATGGATTTAGACTCTCTTTGCAAGCTGTCAATGGGAAGCTGTTTTCTACATAATTAATTAGTGATTGTTTTCTGTGAGAATTTTGAAGTATTTCCCATTGGAACTAATAGTGCACCAAGAAATACTTCTCACTGGAATAGCCAAAGACAACATGGATCCAGTTTTAACACTAACTGCAGCATTTGTTGGCACAGGTACTGCCAGGCTTTTTTTTTTTTTCATTTGCTTTTCACAGCAACCTGATACCTAAAGCACAGATGAAGAGCAAGGCTTTTTTAGGAAAAAACCCAACCTAACCCCACAGTTTAATAGAGCAGGTTATCTGGAAGTGGGAGAAAGCAAGCTTGAGGGCTTCATGTTTGGCATCTTGCAGACCTGGGGGAAGAAGGTGGCACTAAGGTTGTCCTCCAGTGTTATTTGCAGAAAGATTGAAGAAATGTTGCTATCAGAAAAGATAAAGTATTTTAAAAGAAAATGTTTGGTTCTACTGGGAACAAATTAAAAAAGGATGATTTAGCAGCTGTTTATTCTTTGTTAAAGGTACCTGTTCAAGGTTATCTTTTGCTCATTGTATCTTGCAGCTGTGTTTTCATGTGAGAACAGAGTAAAAAAGGTTTAGCTCACGCTGTTATTATAAACTACAATTCAAGTGCTGTGATTCAAAATAAAACACACAGAATGGAAAGGAAGAGCCCAGAAGCAAATACTAGGAAAACAGTAGCACAATGTCCAAAGGAAGTTGGATGTTGAGGGTTTATCTGGTGGTTCAAGGTTCATGCTTGTGTTTGCACAGATTTTAGTGTAATTGTTCATTAAGAATTTAGATTCACACTTAATTTACCAAATATCAGCAAAATTCTTAGTAGTTGCCCCACATCACAGATTGTCCTCTTCTTTCCAGCCTAGTTTTGGATCTGTTTCAAACCTGGAATTAAATAAATAAACTCAGGGAAGAAAAGCAAAATTGATCAAGAAAAATTAACTGCCACAACATGATATCCATGGAACTGGAATTTTAGAGATGTTTGGGCAGTGCAAGTCTGTAAAAAAATCACTTGGTGTGGGATGGGAAAGACTGAGTGTGCAGCTGGCCTGCAGAAAGCTGTTACACTGTGTGTTATAATGTATTTTGCTGCTTGCCATGTTAGTTATTTGGCTGAATTTAGACACAGGCACCTGGGCTATATCTCTCATGGAGTGCCAAGTAATGTTAAAAACAATGGTCTGGTTCTAGAAGAGCCACTGTCAATGCAGTATAAACTCTGCCTTTAGATAGCAAACATTAGTGTTCTGCTACACCAAGTTCTTCTGGAGCATGAACTGGCTTGGGTATTCAGCCTGNGGGGGAATGTACTGCTCTTTCAGTGCCAGTAAAAATTATCTGTTGTGAGCTATAGGAAGATGTTCAGAGTATATGACAATAAGGATCATATTTCTGAGCAGGAAGGAGAGTTTTATTAAAGGTTTTACAGACCTTAGGAACACTCCACGTTCTTGAATGGAGAATGAACATGTGATAGACCTCAGTAGTTGAGGCAGTTACTGCCCAAAGAGCACTTCCTAAACTGAACTGGCAAAAGGTAATACACCTGTGCCAAACACACATTCAAGCTCTTCAAAAAGCAGGGAATGGGTTAACACTTTTGTGTTGTGTTACTAAAGTTACTGAAATTTCAATGACAAAATGCATTCAGAGATTGAGTTGCTGTCTTTAACCTGTTTGATATTCACAAGCTTTCTCTGCCGGGCTGTTTTGCTGCTTGCTTCATTGCTATTGCCTGTGGCGGAGCAGGCTCTCTCATTCAAATGAGTTAAGGTATGTGCAAGAGCCCTGCAAGAAAGAAATTTGGCACGATGATGGGAAACTGCTGAGGAAGTGAAGTGTACATAGATGATTTGTCTTGATCATTTTGAATATGAAGTCTCTTAGTAATTCAACAGCTCATGGCTGGTAAATCACAGTGCAATCTATACTCAGTCATAATGAGATTTACATTGATTGCACTAATGAACATAAATTTCTGCTGTAGACTAGGATAAACCACTAAGTGTTTTATGGTACTTAAGACTATAGAGATGCTGAATCAAAGCTGCTCACTAATGTCACAGTATTGCAGCTGCCTGATTGTCAGGGGATCTTTTATTTCAGCCCAAGTAAGTGCATTAGAAGTTTCATGCTACCAAGTATTTCTGTTCTACCTTGATTATGGGTTGAGGGCACTTCTAAATAAGAAAAGCTGTTCAGTATGTTTTTTAAATAGCAAGGCAGGCCAGAAGAAGATGGTTTTCTTATGAAGTTTAATTTCTGTTTAAGTTAGCTGAGGTCCAGGAGTTGAGGGAGCTGGGGTTGTTCAGCCTGGAGAAGAGGAGGCTCAGGGGTGACCTCATTGCTGTCTACTACTACCTGAAGAGAGGTTGTAGCCTGGTGGGGTTGATCTCTTCTCCCAGGCAACCAGCAACAGAAGGAGGGGACACAGTCTCAAGTTGTGCCAGGGGAGGTATAGGCTGGATGTAAGGAGGAAGTTCTTCACAGAGTGATTTGCCGTTGGAATGGGCTGCCCAGGGAGGTGGTGCATTTGCTGTCCCTGGAGGTGTTCAAGAAAAGCCTGGATGGGGCACTTAGTGCCATGGTCTAGTTGATTGGATAGGGCTGGGTGATAGGTTTGCCTAGGTGATCTTGGAGGTCTCTTCCAACCTGGCTGATACTATGATCTAGTCACATAATTCTATATGCTAGCTTGCTCTTCCATTTTAAGTTATTTTAGCTCAATTAGTATGGAAAGACCAAAAGACTTTTAGTTTTGTTTTGTTCCAACTTCAGTGCACTGCTGTTTAACAGATGAAGCATTTATCCCAGAGAGAGGATCTGTGTATGTCAACATCAAAGGGAATCATCTAAACCTAGGCTATTCTGTTAAAAAAAAAAAAGCACAGGGCAGTTCTCCAGAATGCAAGAAACTAAAAGGAATAGCTTTGCCAAACACAGGATCCTTCTGATGTAGGAATCTCATGAATTAAGCCAATTTAAAGCCAAATTGTCTTTTGTCTCATTCCTTTTAAAAATAACATTTCTGAGGATGGAGAAAAAAATAATTTAAGCTTCCTTTCCCTGATTAATATTTTTGGAGATGGATATGTCCATCTTGTTACATAAATATTTTATCCTGAGGAATAGAAAAGCCTTCATGAAAAAATGTTTGCAGCCATCGCTATCCTGGATGTCTTGGAGAAGTCTCTGGTAGCATAGTATTTACTTAGATTTCCCTCTCAGAACTGGGTTCCTACTTGCTCTTGGGCATTCAAGGTCCTTTTGAGAGGGAACATTGAGCAATATTTCAGGGACTGCCCTCAGTTGTAAGGACTTCAGCAGCGGCACTATTTACTGCTACAAAGTGAAGAGAGTAGTTGATCTCTGTTGACTCAGTCTGTAATTTTCTGTTCTGATTTGCTATCATGATGCGGTGTGTGCTAAACATTAACGCTGTAAACGAATAACTGCTCTGCAAACAAACCTCAAGTAGGCCATGGATTTCATAAACTGGAAAATGTTAGAAAAATTTAATCATGGATTTGAACTGAGAACAGTTTGATCTGGTTGGGTTTTGGATAGAATTAACCCTTTTCAAAGTTGTTTGGGGGTTTTTTTTGTTGTTTTTTTTTTCTTGCAGAACAGCAGAAAGCTCCACTGTGCCATGAGTCATTTTCTCATGGCATCTTAGACAGCCACTGTGAGTGTCTGAGCCATAACAAATCTTTTTTCTGTGTGAATGACTTTTTCCTGAATACTAGTGTGTGCTGCAGCTCCGTGTGCTCCATCATGCATGTGGGTGTTCAGCCTGCCTTTACTGGCAGGTTGGTGTGAGAAGCATGAATGATGTCTCCTTCACAGTTAACACTTCACAGGCTTTCCTATCGACCTGAGTTAGATCAGCTGATGGTAGGTGGCTGTTGATGGTGATAAGTGGTAATTGATTCAAAAGGTACAGAAAAAGTGATGGGGATCAGAAAGTTCAAAATTGAAAGTATTTATGCCCTGCCAAAAACAAACATCCAACCAAACCAAGCCAAAAAACACACACACACAAAAAGCCTCTTATCTGGGTGTAGTAGTAAAAATTTTGTTGTAACTAGAAACTCTCCATGTTTGCTTGTGCATTGTTTTACATGAGAAAACAGCCTTGGGTAGAGCAGCTTTAGATGTAGCTCTTCTAGGTCTTTTATGATACAGTAAAGCATGTTATGGCTGGATACCTGCATTCTGTGAATACTGCATGACTTCAGTTGCTTTGAGACATTCAGCAATGCTTCAGTAATGCTGTCACACACTCGATAGTACTAATGCGCAGTGCCTGAGTTTGCAAAATCTTTCTTTATGATTGCATTTAGATTTCTTTCACAAAATGAGAAAACAGTGCTGGAAAAAGTTCTCAGTGCTGGAAAATGTAAGTAAACCAAACAAAACTAAAAGGAAGACACAAAGTCTCTAAACTTCACAGAATTTCTGCACAGAATTTCATAGCAACTAAAGGATTTTGATGTGAAAAAGTTTACAAATACCATTAGCTATTTTTACAGATCCCAGGACTACAAGTATAGATGTATGTAATATTGCTAAGAGGACAGTGATTATGCCAGTGTAACAACTTGCTGCTGACTGAAGTTGCCTCTAGGGCAGATCAGGCTTGATTCGTCATTTTAGACGTTGTCACTAGAAGGAGGTTAAGCAGTTGCAATGCTTTGCCCCCGCAATAGAACTCAAAGCTACTGATTTGTCTGCCCAGATGCCGGGAAAAACAAAGTGGAGCAACTGGAAGTGCAAGCAGTATTAACATCATAAATCATCCTATTCACAAGTTAGAGGATCTTAGAGTACTGCAGTTAAACCCATGGTCATACTTAAACAACCTATGGTTTATCTAGGACTGGGTGTGTCCACAAAGTAGTTTACTGCATCTGTACCAATTTGCTTATCAGTTTTAGTTGCTAATTAATTTTCTCCAAGTGTTTGTGTTATACAGCCACAAAAGGGTGTAGGAGACTGACCAAAACCTTTAATTTTTTGTTTTTAGGAAAAAAATTTAAGGTTCTATTTATGAAAATTTTTCATTTTTAAAGTATACTTTCAAGATCAACATTTAAATTGTGGAGTAGGAAGGCATTGGCTTAACAATACAGAGAAATTCCTTGCTGATGAAATCTAAGTGAAAGAGAAGCATCAGCATGTTACTGTTTTTCCTCTGTAGACATCCAGTTGTGCAACTCATTGAAATGCACCAGAATTTAAACTTTGAAGAGCTTTGGAAAGGCAACCAGCTTACTTTGACAACTGATCTTCATACAACACCTCATTTGCACTGTTTATTTCTGGTATAAACAAACATTTAGTGGCAAGTGTAGAAGAACAGACAGATAATCAAGGCAAGGAGTTCAACTCTTCAAGAGCTGGTTGCAGCAGTGAGGTTTTCAAAGTATGAGTGATTGAAGTGTCTATTGTTGTGCTAATTACCCATAATTGAGACATGCCTTAGATTCTAACATGAGAGGAATTTGTTGAAGAGTCTCTCCATGTCTGGTTTAGATTTGAAGTATCCCTCCACTGCAGGGCTGAGCATGGCTCAGCAGATCCGACAGGAACCATAGACAGCCCAGATAGAAGCTGTAGATTTCTTGCCTGCCTGAGGTCTCTCATTATTAATACATAAGTCAAAGGATACCTAACCATCTCTACCTTGTTATATGTTGACAAGATGGTGGAAGGCCTTTGCCGAAAAAGGACTTATAACTGCTTTTATTATCACAGTTCTCATGGTCAGAAAGCAGCAGTAGCATTTGTAAGGTTTTACAGTCTTTGGAAAGCCCAGTTGTGAAGTTGCTTTAAAAATCCACAGTGGTTTTGTTCAGAAAGACTTATAAGGGCACTCTAGCATTGCAGCCTTTATGGCACAGCTCCAAATGATATTGCCTTTTCCATTAATTTAATGTTCAACCTGCATTTCTAGAAATAAAGCCCAGTTCTCTTGATTTGCAATGCTGTTCTAAATTTCCTGTGCTTTTGTGATGACCTTGAGGTGACACTCTTTTGCCTGCTGCACCTCGTTTCTGCAGATGGTGTGGTTTATTTTGTACATACACTGGGCAAATTATTATTAGAATAAGAGTATTGGAATGAAGATTTCTACAACTAATTTACTGGACAGCCAAGAGGATAGACAATTTGCCCTTAACTGAAAATGTCTCACCCGTGGATACTGAACTATCCCTGAGTTCATTGTGTGAATTGTTTGAAACAAGGTGGGTTGCTTAGTATAGTGAGTTGTTGATGAACTCTTAAGCACATTTTTCCTCTCTGTGCCCACATGAATAACTTCTGTGAACTGTTCTTTAGCAAGTGTGGTAACACACCATGATATGGGTTACATGCAGTGTTAACAGTGCAGCCTGAAGCTTGATACTCACTACAAATAGATCTCTGCACCATGGGATTATCTGGCAACACCTATCATGATCTGGATTAAGTGTGAACTGACTAATTACCTAAAGAACATGTTGCAAAGTGCTGTGTACTGGCTATATGAGGAACAAGTGATATACAGTATGATGTAAAGTTTACCAGGATGAAGCTACTTGTACAAATTGTTAACCTTTTGAGCCATTAGAGTGGGTTTGCACTGTGCTGTAGTTGATTTAAATTCTCTAAAACAATCACATTATGAAACATTGTGATGACGTGAAGGTGCTGATGAGACTATCAGGTATCATGCTTTATTTTGCTTTGTTGTGTGGAAAGATAAATTTAAGAAGGTAGGCAGGAGTATTTCAGCCAAAACTACAAAAGCATAGAGAATCCCCCATATTATTCCCTAACTTTTGACCCCTGTGCTTTTACTTTCTATGGTGTGCTGGTGAAAAAGTTAATTAACATAACCCAAGATGGTTTCCTTTCTAAAAGGGCAATCTGTTGGCTGGAGTAGAGGGGTATATATGGGTTGACCTAGAAGACTTCTGGAGAACAACAGTTTTACAGGGGTTGGGGCCTCAACTTTGCAGATTTTACACCTTCTCTTAAGAAACTGAGAGGAGCAAATATTTGTATAACAAGAGTTGATACCAGCCTTCAGTTTGGCAACCATCTATGGTTGATCAGGCTTACAACCAATGGAGACGTACGCAGGGCTGTACAGTAATGTACTGCAATGAATGGAACTGTGAAAAACAAGAGAAATCCTACCCAAAAAGATGTCAGTGAACCCAGCGGATTTGGAAGGAATGATCACTGACAATGACTCCAGCATCAGTCTCCATTTTATTTCAAAACATGATCTGTTAGCATAACTTGGTCAGCATACTGCTTTTCCCCAGCCTCTTTTGTATGGAAGCCTCACCATCTTTCCTTGTCCTTTCTGCACTTCTGGGGTTGCTGCCTTCTCCTTCCAGCCCTGCCAAGAAGAGTCTTTGAGGATCTCAGGGCAGTATTCCTGGCTAGATTAAATTGACTCCATTTTTGACCAGCCTTGCACATCAACCACAGCTTCAGCAAATTATTATTGCTGCCTTTTTTTTCTGCATGTCAGCATCTGCAGCAGAAGTGCCATACAGGAGCATATATTGCTGTGGTTCTCCCGCAGCAAGGTGTGCCCACAGCACTGACAAAGCACCATTTTTACTGGCACTGTTTATACTCTGATCTGAGCAAATCAGGCACAGTCAGTTGGAAGTATTGCTGATCAGACCGTGTCTCTACTAGGAGCGGTGCCAGCACAAATGCCAGGGAGGGATCGGACCTTTGCACTCTCTCTCTCAGAGCTCCATAGGCAGATTCCGACAGTTGCCTTTGTACTTCACTGCTCTAAATGCAGTATTTGGCATGCTTCACTTCAGCCCTTGCTTTATTTAGTTCTGTGTGACACTTTGTTCAAATGTCACATCAGAGTAGGTCTGGTAGTAACGTGTTTTCAGGCAGCTGCACAGTACAGCCAGGGGTTGACCTTACATTACATGAATTTGTGGAGGAAGTTTTAGAATCTTCATCAGTCTCTGGTTGCAGAAGTAATATCTTTTACTTAATTGTAAAGCTTGGCATATTTTCAAAGCATGCATTCGCTTGGCACCCATTTCAGTCTGTGTTAATTGTAGCTGTGCATGCAGAGCACCTCAGGGAAGAAGTATTTAGATGCCTCTCAGCCAAATCCATGATGCAGTTAGCTCAGTTTTCACTTCTTGGATTAAATGAACCCTGAGCAGTGAAACATATGCAGGTGTTTCTTGTATTATTGCCTGAAAAATGAATCATCACTTGAGTTTTTGTCCAAGTCACCTGTTGCACAGCAGTACAAGCCAGTCCTAGTATGTCCCACTTAACTTTTGTCTTTTTCATGTGTGTCTCTGCACAGGCTAGCATTTAGAAACTCTGAACTCTGTCATTCAAATTAAAATAGCAACTTTTTTGCCTCCAACTGTAGTACAAATCTTATGTGCAGTGAAAGCATGTATATTTTTAAGTAGCAGCTGTAGTTGAAGCCTCCCTGAGCTGGCCAATTGGCAAGCTTTGTTATTCTGTATTTAATATTTCAGTTGTATCCTCAGTGACATTTTTTTCATATGTTTCATATGGAGGTGGGACTGGCAAATCACCAATGTCTAGGAAAGGGAGAAATCTTGGTGGTGCTGCAGTGCAAAAGATTGCATTGATGGATGTGTGACCAAGCAGAAGTCTTTAATGCAGCCAGAAATGCAAATCTACAGGTTGAAATTCATGTTTTAAGACCCATCTCAAAGGCCTTGGCATAGCAAAACTTTTTTAAATTGTATGGTTTATTAAGGCTGGATGAGGTTCTAAATGTACNAAAAAAAAAAAAAGAGTCAAGTAGATATCACTTCTGAAGGGAACTGGAACTGTGCTTTCAACTACAGTGCAGTCTCTCCTGCAGTGACACAGGCATAAGGGCTGTCCTTATTCTGAGACAGGTGTTGTGGGATTTCAGCTCTGCTTTTTCCTCTGTCAGAAGTGCATAGTGACATGCAAGGCAGTAAATCCTTTGCAAGTAAAGTAAAGAAGAGGTAGAGTTTTTCCTTGACACTAAATTTTACAGAACTGTTTTTTGTCTGCATAGATATAAATGAAGTTACTGGAAATCATCTGAAAAGAGCTGTGCTGAACACAGCTGCTTCTTTCCTGTTTGGAAATTCTGCTAAGGGGTTTTATGAACTCTCTGCACCAGTCTTGCAGCAAAGAGGAAGCAGCAAATAATGATTTCCCATTTCAGTTCACCAGTTTAAGCTCTAAAGAAAGGTTTGATGATTAAGCTTGTGATATTTTTTCCTCACAAGATTAATCCTTACTTTAGGGAGTAATTCCACTTACATCAGTAAGATTACTCACGTGAGTAGCCAGCGACAGAATCTGCCTCCAGTACTGCGATTGCCCAGGGGGAAGTACAAGCAACTCTGCAATTAAAACTACAGAAAGAAAAGGAGGTCTGACCTTTTCTCCTTTTTTTTCCCTTTCTTCTTTTTTTCTTGAAGTAGATGTATATATGCCTACTCTGCCATCCATGAGTGGAAGTGGCTTTTGCATTCTGAGGTGTTATTAGCAGCAGCAAAATATGGCTTTTTTAAAACAAAACAAAAGAACACCCAAATGCTGAAGCTGTATTGTGCAAGGTAGAAAGAGGAGGATCTCTGATTAGGGGTTTTAACTTCAAGGCACCTTAGGCTTCCTATATGTGCATCACACTAGTGGAAAATTCCTTCATTCGTTTAGGAAGATAAAGAGTTGTAACTTTCACGTTTGGTTGATGTAACATCAATGACTGGCTGGGACTGCCAGCATTCCAAAAAGGATATCGTCCTCATCTGCAGCCACTCAGGGCTGTGGGGTGGAGCCTACAGCACAAGCTGAGACATTTACAGGTGCATAAGTAGGTAGGGAAGGGCACAGGTGATGCACCTGTCTCAGGAAAGGAGCACCAGCACAGGCGTGTCACGACTCACCAGCTGCCTGTGTTAGAGCATGAGCTCCTTTGATCCACCAGTGCACTCTCCACCCCGCTGCAGCCCACAGTTTCCAAATATTGGACAAGAACCTCCAGAGATGAATATCTACTATGAGAACTTTTTCCATCCACAGAACGTCCCTAGTCCACAGCGACCCAGCACTTTTGAGACGACGGACTACAACGCTACTCCCAACCCTTACCTCTGGCTAAATGGACCTTCCATTACCCCACCACCATATCTCCCAGGATCTAATGCCAGTCCCTTCATTCCTCAGTCTTATGGGATGCAGAGGCAGCTCTTGCCTAACATGCACGGCTTGGGAGGATCTGACCTTGGCTGGCTTCCTCTCCCATCTCAAGAAGAGCTTATGAAGTTGGTTAGACCACCTTATTCCTACTCTGCACTTATTGCCATGGCTATCCATGGAGCACCCGAGAAGAGGCTGACTCTCAGTCAGATCTACCAGTATGTGGCTGACAACTTCCCATTTTACAACAAAAGCAAGGCTGGCTGGCAGAACTCCATACGGCACAACTTGTCTCTCAATGACTGCTTCAAGAAGGTGCCCCGAGATGAAGATGATCCAGGTATAGCTTTCTCCCCCTCTACTTTGCCTTCTCTAGTTAAACTTGATTAATTTTAAAATGCCTAACACTTTATGAAAAGACCTATTAGCCTAGATCCAGGGCATACAAATAGTAGCTCTTCTATTGTCATAGAAGGCAGCTATGCATAGCTCAGGTCTGGATCAGTGTTGCTATACAGTTGCTGCAGGGAAAGGGATTCTTTACTGCTCTAGGTCTTTGGGAGCTGATCAGAGCGCCGAGCATGAGCTCAGGAAGCACAGGAGCAGTGGAGCTGAGTCACATTCAAAACCCACTTGACGTAATGCATGTGACTTATGTCAAGCTTAACTGGGAATTAATGGTAAGGGTAAGGCAAATTCCCATTTGTCAGAGCAATTCAGTAGCTTTAGGGAGTCATTGATAATTCTCAAGAGGAGAGCAGGCTGCTTTTATTTCATTTGTTTCAAACAGTGTTTTGCTTGGAATCACACCTCTGCTGTTTCCAACCCCTTGGCTGATTGCTGTCAGATTGTTCCTTTATTTATTGTTTTTTATCAATAGCTGCTAAGACCCATTTGGAACATTTTAAAACCATTGAATTCTGCTACCCCAGAGGGCCAAAGATCTGGTTCTATCTTGTTAGAAACCTCTCTTACCCCAACAAATCTTGGAAGAGCAGCTTTTTTGGGGGGATTTGAATACTCCCTTTTGTAAATTCAGAGGGCAAGCCCCTGTTCTGAAAACCTTCTGTCACCCAGAAAACAAAACCTAGAGATCCTCCCATTGGCTCCACTTGTAGTTTTACCTGTGTAAAGGGTCAGGACTAAAGGACACATCCCAAAACTTTCTGACTTCTGCTTTCCTGTGATTAAAAATTGTTCATTAACTGTTCTGTTTCTGTGGAATGAGAGCTCTAGATGACTGCCTTTTGCTACCTGTGTACACACTTTTAGACTAAATATGTGCTTCTGTCCCTTTTGACAGGGAAAGGGAATTACTGGACTCTGGACCCAAACTGTGAAAAGATGTTTGACAATGGAAACTTTCGCAGGAAGAGGAAAAGGAAGTCTGATATTGGGGCTAGTGCTACCACCCTTGTATCTGAGAAATCAGATGATAGTGTCCTCACTGGCAGCCCCAAAGCTGTAGAGCACCAGGATATCTTGGAAAACTCATCACCTGGGACTGACAGTTCACCTGAGAAAGGATCTCCACCTCCATCTTCCAGTAGCCCATGCCTCAGTAACTTCCTCTCCAGTATGACTGCCTACGTTAATGGCTCTAATTCAGGGAGCCGCTCAGTGCCTTTAGGACTCAGCTCTGAACCCATAGACAAAATGGGACAGAACATGGTAGGCTTCAATTCCTACTCTCCACTCTCTAATATCCCAAATCATGGTGTGGGAGAGTGGTCCAATTCTATGCCTTCTAGTCACCTGGGCTACAGCAACTCTGTGCTCAACCAGTTTAATACTCACTTTTACAGCAGTATCAGTACAAACAACACCCTGTATTCCAGAGAAGGAACTGAAGTTTAAATGAAGGACTCTAAGACACCAGACTCTAGCTGTTTATAAGAGGAAATTATCTGTGGGCAGATGATTAGCATTAGCCTGTTGTCCCTGGGACCCACACTGCATCCTACCTTCTGACATCCACCAATTTGTTACCCATTATACTTATTTAAATCACAAATACTCTACAGTTGGCAGCTCCTCATTAAAAATCAGAGATCATAACAGCAAGAGCAGAGAAGAGTTCTCTTGCTTGTATTGCTGCCAGCCATGGTCCTCTACAGACATCCTTGAGAAGTCAGTTTACCTTAGGCATGAAGCTTTTTCTGGCATGGTACTAATATTGCTATGCATTTAAAGTGCTAACAGAAATGTGGTTGTACCTCCACATATCCTCTCTTACTGAGAGAGGCTGCCAGTACCAGACACGCTTAGCAAGTTCTTAGTTGGCAAAGCTATTCTGAGATGTTGAAGGATCTATGACAGAAACTGCTGAATAGTGAGTAGCACCCAGAGCTTGAATAGTGAGGGCTGTCTTTGGGCCTATCTTATACTAGTGCATACCTCGTCTCAATTTTCATTCCTTTTTGAGCCCACAGACAATATCTGTGAAGTCAGCTAGCAGCATCATGGGCACAACAGTCACTTTCAAACTGAAGGGCAGCTTAGCAAAGTATAATGGAATTGTCTTCTGGTGCAGTTTGATATTAATGTTTTCAATTCTAATGACAGGGTCAGTTTAAGCTTTTTTTGCTTTACACATGCAAATCTGTTCACATACAGAAAACAGGATCTGTTCTGAATATATATATATATTTAATAAATGTGTTTTATAGAAAATACTTTTTTTTCCCTATCTTTACAATTCTACAGAAATCACTTCTACTGAGTCAAGAATTTGAGGGGTGCTGAGAAGGAAGAAGAAAAAGGAGGCAGAAAGTTTAGCTGCCTCTAAGTTTCAATTCAAATGCTGGATCTTTCACAGCACCAGTTGTAGATACTATAAATAGTCACTGTGCTGTTGTTTTGGGTTTTTTTCCATTTTTGAAGTCCTACCTGTTTCATTTCATGTGCATCTTAGAAACAAAGCTTACTTTTCCTACAGTCTACTGAAGCAATAGCAAAACTTCAGAATATGAAGTTTTTTCAAGCCAAGACTTGAAGCAAGTTCCACAGTTATGTAGAGTAACATTCCAAACTGGATAGGCTGCAGCAAGTTTAACTGTTCACATCTGGACACTGACCAGACTTCAGGAATGACAGAATACATATTAATGTATTGTAATAGATGCCAATTTGTCTGGATTGTTTTTTGTTTGGTTTTTTTTTTTTTTTTAACTCTATTTGAGTACAGTTTTGTTATGGGCCATCCCAGAAGCATTTTTAATAAAGCATTTGTATAGAAAAGTGTGTACCTACATGTGTGTTTATTGTACTACTTCTGACTTGAGATGCCTCCTTAAAAGTTTGACTTTAGCAATTTGCCTGAAGAAATCACAAGAGGTCAGAGACTAAGATGAGTAAGCCTAGGCAATTACAGTTTGCATGCCTGAGGAATACAATTGCCTGCCCTTATGCAAAATGCTATCACTAAATAAAACTACCCTTAGAGTGTCCCTGCTGGAGCCAAGTGGTGCCAATCACATAAAATTTCAGAGAGGAGACAATATTTTCACAGGCTCTGCATTCTTGTTTATCATTTGATTTTTTTTTATCTTTCAACTTTTTCCCTGTTGAGGCTGCTCTGACAATGTCTAGTTTTGTGCCCACTATGGTAAGTTTTCACTTGGAAGCTGTGAACCAGCACCATTAGTATTGTTGCTAAAGAAAACAAATAAAATTAATGTCTGGTAGTGTCCTTCTGCCATCATTATTGGTTTCTCTGAAGACACACAGATGCAGAGGCGTGAGCTAGAATTCCTGTCCTCAGAATTTTACAGTCCTTCCAAGAATCTCAGCCCAGTAGCTGTGCCGTAATATGCTCTACAACTCAACAGCTAGAAGCATTTGTTATAGAGGGACTTGCTCCTTTACAACAGAGGAATGCATTCAGTCAGTGCTGTTACATCTTGCATTTGGCAGACATACACCAAATTACCTGGAGTATAGTTTTTGTTCAGTGTAACAGTTAGAAAACTCAAAGAAAGGTGATGTCTGTAGTCCTGAAATGGAAAATATTCCAGTATGGACTCACAGAGCAGAAATGTGAGGAAAAACAAGGTGCAAATTATGCTAAGAAGCAAAAAGTAATTCTGTTGTCACTCAGTATTTTCCTTGACTCTCCTAGTTTTGAGTCTCAAGTAATAAAAAAAATCCATATAGGTACACAAAAAGCTGCAGTGATGATGAGGATACAATGGAGAGCTGTTAGTAGTAAGATCTGCTAAATCTCTTTACAGTCAATATGCAGGAAATGTAAGTAATGTGCATGGCAATTTACTTCGTGCATTTTATTTCTTTCAAGAGGCAAGCTTGTTGTAGAGCTTTTTACTGGATTAGGCAAAGTAGTCAAAGGTAATTCTATGCTGGCATTTACTTTATTAATGGTAATAGTTTTGCTAAGATTATGAATGCAGGTTTAATATTCACTTTGAAACTGCTGCTTCACTGTTCTGGCTTCCTAAGAACTTTCCCCTCTCCTGCAGGTGATTAGTGCCTTTTGTGTCTTGAGAACTCTACCAGAACAAATGCTGAAGCAGTAATTTCTGACTTTGATTCAGTCAGAGTGAATCAGGCTCAAGAAAAATCCTACAAAGACAAGCTAATGTTAACCTAAATAATTTGTGCTGAATCAGTTTTTGGGTGATTATGATGAGAGATGTCAGGGTACAGATGCATCATACTTTGTGGCAGGCTCAGGGCTGCAGGTTAGAACCTTCCTCAATTCATCTGTGGCAAGTGACAGCCAGCATATACTGCCCTGTGAAACCATTCTGTAGGAGAGAAGAATTTAGTGTGGCTGTTGCAAGCTGTGGTTGCTTTCTGTAAATGAGAGACTTCTACATCCCCCCCCCCCCCCCCCCCAAAAAAAAAAAAAACAAACATGCTGCAGCCTCTTGATGCAGTGAAGAACACTCTCGCAGTGCTCAGTGAACAACAGTGATATAAAAATGTGATTATTAGCTAGTTTTCCACATGCAGTGTGGCCTTCTTAGTTCTTTGATCAAGCATGAAAAAATATTGAGAAGAGAAACAGAAGACGACTGTGCAAAATATCATTAAAAGGCTTTTGTACTTTTGAGTTACTTTCATACCAGTCTTACTAAGCAAACATCTAAGATGAAGTGGAAGAAGAGTAAAGCTAGACCTTGAGGCTTAAAGATTTGTATTTAACAGCAAGATCTGGAAAGCCTGACCTTCCAGATGGTAAACTGATGAGGACTTAAATGCTGCTCCTTGTTCAAAGATGACACCAGGAAAAGTGGTCTAGGTATCTGTAAAAGAAAATCCCATTCTAGTTCTGCCAGTATTTGCTTCTCCAGTAAACAGCAGTGGGGCCTTTGCCAGATCCATTGTGCATTACAACGTGCTGGCCTTTCTCTCCTGATGGGATATGTTACGAAATTTTTTACTGTTTAGTAGTGTCAATAGTGTCTTTGTTGCTTGATGTGAAAACATTCCCAGGTGAGGGGAATAATGAGATTCTTCCCAGTAGGTTTGCCAATTCAGAACACTGCCAGTTCGTGGCACCTGACAGCGATCCTTACAACTGTTTCTGAAGGATCTTGGTGTCAGAGTGTTTTTTAGTTCTTCCTTCGTACCCACACCTCAGGATCTGTGAAGTATGAACCAAGAGCCTGCTGTACACTTCTCCTAAGCTCAAGCTTTCCCTCCTTTAAGCAAGAATCTGCTGTAGTCCTGGAGATACTGCTGTTAAGTTGATCTCAGTTGGCACTTGCTGTGTGCAGGGCTTTCAGTACCTGGGCAGAAGGACACCAGTTTTTCTTATGCTGCAGATCTAGTCATAAGGTGGTAAGGACTTTTATCTATTCAAACAATCCTTCCTGAGTGGACTTACATGATTTACTGCCTGCTGATATCCTGTGCAAACCAATTTTCAGAATATCCTTCTAAAACTTAATTTTCTGTGACTCGTGTTGTGTGCTTAGGAAATCATAGAATCATAGAATAGAGCAGGCTGGAAGGGACCTCCAGAGGCTATCTAGTCCAACCCCCACCCTGCAGTCAGCAGGAACATCCTCAACTAGACCACATTGCCCTGTTGAGCCTCACCTTGATTATCTCCAGGGATGGGGCCCTAACCACTTTCCTGGGCAACATGTTCCAGTATTCTGGCACCCTCATAGTGAAAAATCTGTTCCTAATATCTAGTCTAAATCTCCTCTTCTCTACTTTGAAGCCATTGCCCCTTGTGCTATCACCAGAGGCCTTTGTAAACAGTCTCTCTTCATCCTTCTTTTAGGCCCCCTTCAGAAACCAGAAGGATGCAATTAGGTCTCCCTGGAGCCATTTCTCCTCCAGGCTGAACAAACCCAACTCTCTCATCCTGTCCTTGTAGCAGAGGCATTCCAATCGCCTGATCGTTTTCATGGCCCTCCTCTGCACCTGCTCCATCAGGTCAATGCCCTTCCTGTATTGAGGGCTCCAGAGCTGGATGCAGTACTCCAGGTGAGTCTCACTAGAGTAAAGTGGCAGAATGACCTCTCTGGATCTGCTGGCACTGCATCTTTTGTAGAGGTGAAGATTTGTTGGTGCAAGCAATTAGTAACACAGAGCAGTAGTGGAACACTGGTGTGCCTTAGAGCTCAGTAGCTATTCCGTGTGTTGTTTGAACGATGTGTTCTGACATGAGCTATTGTTTGCTAGTTCATGACAAGAGTTTTGTGTATGCAAACTCGCATGCAAATTAGGCTTCATTTATTAAGCATCTCTCCAATGAGAGTGGAGGGAAAGCAATCTTTACAGTCTAACTGCAGTAATACATTTTCCTATGAATAGGGCAGCTATTAAATGATTTATGGAAAGAATGCCAAGAATGCAACAAGTTCAAAGAAAGTGGAGGGATTTTTTTTTTTTCCTCATCAGCCGGGAATCTGTTTGTTTAATGCAGATAATGCCACCATCTAACTCAGCTTAAACTCTTCTGCCCACAAGACATACCTGCATTTCACCTTATTGCAGGTGGGCAACTTTTAAATTATAGATCTTTTTGTTTTAAAACAGCAACAAAAAAAGTTTAACACAATTCTTGCAGAGCAGAAGAAAGGGTGAGGGGTTTAACATTTACTTAGTCTCCCTGTATGCTTCTTTGTAGGAGGCAGTGTGGCTGCAGCTGCTATGAGATCATTCTGACATCCTTCCCTATCCTAGGCCTGCCACAATTCTGAACAGACCAATTTGCCTCACATCTGCTCTTTAATTCTGGAAGCAAGTGTTCCTTGGCAGCACCTCCAGGATGCTCAAACTTCACTAATCCCTGAGTTTGCATGATGATTTCCCCTCTGTGGGAAAACAGGAAACATTTCCACAAAGGTGAGGAGTGTAGGGTCTCTGGTTTTGGTGTTTGGGGTTTTTTAAATTTTTTAATTTGTTCAGATAATATGGCAGAATTTTTTAAAAATATAATTTAACTATAAAATTCTACAGTATGAGTTAAAATCAACACTAATGAGCAGGCCTTATCACAGCTTTTACTTTGAGACCTATTTTAAGTCACCTGCAAGTTTTCCTGTAATAGTTTATTTCTTATTTTCATACAGTACATCATTGAAAGCTATTATTGCAAATATGTGCAACCTTATAGGTTAGTGGTTATGCAAATAAATATGCAAAGAGGCATGGTCTTTTATCCTCTGGCAAGTAAAGTAGCCCTTAAAAATTGGAAGCCCTCAGACTACTGTCAGTCAGGACTTTTTTTTTTTCCCCCCTCTCTACTGAAGTACATTTAACATTCCTTGCCCTGCACAGAAGGGGAAAAATAAGGTCATAGCTGTGGAGAAACCTGCTGATGATAACTGATAATATGAAAATGAAGCAGTCAAGCAGGCTGTGGATAGCATAGGTCAGGTCTGCCTAAACAAAAGCAAAGTTTGAAATACAGTGATAGAAACATGAAAATTCTGGAACATGGGAGAAAGAGAAGCCATCAGTTGTGGTCTGATTAATCCTTTAATGCTGCTGTTGTTTCCTGGTTGCCATGTGGGCCAGGTGATGGCCAGAGTGGCTTGTTATCCCAAGCAACTTCTTAGAAGAATAACATCAACAAGCATAACAGAGAAAAGCCTGACCTAAACCCTGCAGTGTGTGTTCAGAGCACCACTGAGCAAACAAAAGGTCTCCAGCTTGAGAACTTTCCAAGTTCTTGTTTAAGACACATTAGAAGTATTAGCTAACTCCTGTAGTTTGTGTTACAGTGGTTTTTTCTTGATCTCTAGGGCCAACTTGGGTGGTTGGGGTGCTACTACTCTTACTGATGGGATCCAGCTGCAAAGCTGTCTGCTGAATTACTACATTTTTACAATACATTTGGAGGTATTATTCATGTGCTAACTAGTTTGGGTTTGCAGGTTGTATTTGGAAAATGTAGAAAGGTGTTTTATATTAGTCTTCAGTGCTTTAATTGCAATATTTCAATGAATATTTGATTCAAATGGCACTCAAATGCATTTCCAGATTGAGTCCATTGTAGTAACTATGGCACCTAATTGAAGACACCTCTTTAGTCAATAATACAATTCATTAATGTTGTGGATTCCGCTTAATAGTGGGTGTATGTTCACTTATACAATGCTATCCTTCTGAAAACTCAGAATTTAGTCATTTATTTGGCTCTTTCAACTCAAGGCTTTGAAGGCCAACAATCTGAAAGGAATAACAATTCTCAATAACTTTTCCAATTAACAAGGCTGTTCTATAAATCTTGAAGAGATTTCAAAATTGCCATGCCCACTTTTGATGCTTGAGACCCAGTTATCCCTAAACATATCCCTCAAGCCTGAATGATTTATTTTTCCTACTTAAGAAATTTGACCACCTCTTCCCCTTTAGTCTGCACAGCAGTGTTGTCACCGTGAAAGCTGACAGGCACAGAGAGGACAAGGAGGACACAGCATACCTGGGTTATTATGTGCTTGGGTAAAAATTACAACACAATGCAGCTCTCTATATTGCACTCAGAAGTATTAGAAGCATCATCATCCTGCTTTGCTCTAGACTCCCTGTTCTATACATGTGATTATATCTTACAGCATATAATTATCTCCCTGCTGCAGCCCCTACAGAACCAATAATCCCTCCTTACCTTTTCTACCAAAAGCAGTGAACACAAGTTTCCAGTGAGCAGAACTGCTTAAACTGAATTGTAATGGCTCTTCAAAGAATTATATCAGACTTTTAATTACAAAGAACATATAACCATTTTAACCTCATTAGACAGATTCTTAGACTTAGCAGAAGCTGCTTTCTCTGTAGCCATCTGCATTGTCACAAGTTAGAAAGCAACTTTCTAAGGCACCAAAATTTTAACAGCACTGATCATTCTGCAGTCCCTCCTGGTTAGTGCTCATACCCAGATGCACTCTGCACTTGTTAGGGTATAACAGGTGTAAGAAAGGTAGGCCTAAACTTCAGGTGTTTCACATCATGATTGTGAGATAAAAGCAGAAGAGCTGTAGAACAGCTTGACTGGCATAGAAGATTTTTTTCTATGTTGATGATGTTCATTTATAAGGAGGCTTTCCACTGGCTGAACTGGTGAGTTTGCAATTGCATTAATTCTATTATCATGCAATTTGTAGCACTTCTGTAACAGAAGATAATTTAAGTAATAAGAAGGCACCTGACATTCAAGCTAAATCATCTTTTATACCACTGCAGTCAGAAACAGCATGTGAAACCTAAGAATCTAAGCAAATAAAGGCATGCCCGTGCATATTAATGATCTCAGAGTGTAGAAAAGTGTGATAAAGCATGCACAAATAAACAATTCTAGTTATGCATTATTGCTATAATGAAAATATTTTATAAATCTGTAAGGTTGTCTTCTGAAATAGTTTACTCTGTGTAGATTAGTTTTATCAGTTTAATGTTGACTGAACATCCTAAAAGCATGAAGATTGTTTGTTGTGTTGTTCAATTTTTTTTTTTTTTTTGTGATTTAAATGGATCCTTCAGAAGGGATATTTGAATCAAAATTAGTGTAGGTTTTATTATTCCTAGAAAAGGAAAGGCAAAAGCCTTATATTCCACTTATAATGGTATGGAAGGAAGTAAATGATATTCCAGGGTTTCCTAGTGTTTAGAGTGATGAATCTTTGGATATCAATTCAACTGTAAAACTGGGAACAAAATTTGAAAACCACTTGGGAAAAAGAGAAAGGAATAAAACAGTGCAGCAACAATGCTGGTTCTTGTGCAAGTTAAGGTTGAAATCAAATATAAATATGTCTCATAAGCCTGCCTTTCCTATTTGTCTGCTTTTTTGTTCCTGTAGGAAGCCCATAAACTTAAGTCTTCACAGATTATTTTTTGAGCAATTTTATCAACAAATTTTATGTTAAAACAGAAATGCTTCTAGTGTAAGTAGTTCAAAGTTCTCCCCCTATGACTTTTGAGTACTCTTCCACTAGAAGAGCTTTCAGTGTAGGGGTTTTTTTGAGGGGACGGGGACGATGGGGACAACACTTATGTAACTGCTACAAAATGTTAATGCTTTGAATAAGAGAATGCAATCAAATATTTTAGGTATTGTTTCAAGTGTGATGTGACAGCACTGTAATTACCCTGTAAAATCCTGGGCAGTTTGTGACAATGCAGAGAAGGTTCCATGCAGCAGTAGCAGCTCTCTGTGGTGATGCAGTCTCAATCTGTAGAAGGGGAGAACAACGGGGAGAAATATTTGTGTTAATAGCTGCTTGGAGACATTCTCAAGGAAAAGATACAACCCAGAAAAGTACAGAATAGAGAAAACCAGAAATAGTCACTCTCATAATCCTGTCAGAAAAATGTCAAGTTCATTATACACTGTGGATATATAATAAGGCATTGACTGGAAAATTATGGAAATGAGCATATTATTTTAGTAATTTATGTTTGCATCTTGTGGAAAAATAACCTAATTATTTTTTTAATGGTTTGTATTATGTTAAACAAAACCCACAAGCTCTCAGTGCTGCTGAGAAGAAAACCAAAGAGTTTTACCCTGGTTTCATGCATGAGTCACAGGTTCCTGCTATATCCAGCTGAAATTGGCAAAAGCAAGATCAGAATCAGGCCCCAAACACAATTCTTGGGGGGAAAAAATCATGGATCTATGTTTATAATATTTGGCAATAAAATTTACAGCCCTGTTATCTGCCAGCTATGCAAAACCAAACACTTGTACGGGTGGAGTGTGCCACATGTTTATATGTAAACAATTGGCCTAACCCTGCCTGAGGGCACTGCAGTGTTACAGCACCCAGGAGATCGCTGGGGTTCAGAGAAACCAGCCGGCGCAGGGGAAAGTTAATTTGCCTAAGCTACCTAGAGGCAACACAAGGTGAAGTTCCAGTCAAAGCTAGAGTTCACATATATGAACAGACTGTCGACTAGGCATAGAGCAGAGCCAAGGGGACTAGCAAAGCAGAAATCTGAGCTTGCCTGAACCATCTGCATGGGAGCTGTGCTTCAGGACAGCTGCACAATGCTTGCACAGCATGTTGCAAGTATGTCAATACAACTTCTGATACAACTTCTACTCCATACACGTTCTTCTGAGGTCTCCAGTCCTTGGCTTCTTTGCACCACTTTCCAGCACTAAGAAGAGCTCAGGCATGCTGCTTTAGCCTAGGAGATCCTCTCTCTGAGATCTCCCAAACAATACAGAGAGCTGAAGGTCATAGAAGGTTTTGTGCTTCTCACACTTTTCTGAAAAGTTGTTTCGGGTCATTCATTAAATGGGGAAGATAATTTATACTACACACAGAATCCTCATACTGCAGTTTTAACCATGATAGATAATGCTTTCTACTACCTTTTGCAGTCACAGTTAGTGAGTTTGATAATGAAATTTAAATTAAAGATTTACTGGCAGCCAAGCACTTTTTCTTGCTATGGCTCATCTGGTACAAAGGAAACTGAGTCAGATGAATGTTACCATTCCTGGAAAGTCTGTTTGAAAGCTTGACAGGGTCTCAGCAGACCAAGTTTGTCTTCACTTGAGAGAGTGCTGTCTTTCTGATACAGATTTTGAAATTGAAGTTGGCCAGGTGGCAATTTCGCAAGCTGTAAGGAAATGACTGTCAGTAGGGGACAGGATGACAACAGAGAACTATGAAGTTGCAGCTTTTCTGCAGAGTGTGTTTGCTTCCTCAACAGAGGAACCCTGGTAAGCCTTGTAAATCTTTTAACAGAAGTATTTGTGGGGGCTGCAAAAATCTTCTGATTAAAAGCCTTTTTCCTTTTATGCAAAGTAGCTCTTTGGTAGAAATTATCAGACAGGCTGAGGTAATCTAGGCCTTCCTTAATCAACATAATAATTTCCTTCATGAGACATCTCAAGCCTATCTTCGCTGCTAGTAAAAAGGAGTCATTTGAGCCATTATGTAGCTGAGATGTGGTGCCCGTGCAAGAAGGTGTATTAGTTTGCTATAAAGCAAGAAACATTTCTGTTCTTTGGTAAAGCCTAAAGGTTTTTTCAGTTGAATTTGGGTTTGGATTTCTTTAGGATTTGGTTGGTTTTGTTTGATTATTTTATTGGGGTTTTAAAAATCTTTTTTTCTTTTCCTCTGCTGTTGTTGTTTGCTTTGTTTGCTTTTTAGCTGCTGTGGTTGACATCTTAGATACAGCAACATAGAGGACACACTGCCTGTGGACAAACTGCTCACAAATTGTGTTTGCTAACAAGTTTGCAGGGCTCATTGTGTAAGGCAGTCTTTTTGCTTACAATGAAACTGTTATGTCAGCTCTGTAGCATAAAATTAATTCTTAAATGAGAAGACAAAGGCTTTTCTTAACTGTGGTTTTATTTGTAGCATTGTTTTATTTCTGCTCTTGCTCAGCATGTGTGGTGTTGTAGTGGATTTGCTGTCACCTGTAGCATTGACTTCTTTCAGGCAGGTCAAAAACAGCCCATTATATGCCCAAGTTTCCAAAGTATTAATGGATCCCCTACAATTTTTTTAGTCCTGCCAACCTTAGGAACTTCTTTTCCTCCATCACCAGATACAGCAAGGCAGAGAGACACAATTTAGGTAGGGTAGAAACATGTCTGTCTGTCTCTTTGCAGATATTTGAGCTCTGTGAGGGAATGCTGAGGGAAGATATTTTATATAAAATATTAATGAATCCATATTCCAGGAAAAGCAATCTGACCTCAAACTGTTTAGTCCTAAACAGCAGATGGTGAGTCTGCTGCAAATCAGGCATAAGAGAAAAATACTAGTTGGTGACTTCCTCCAGATCCTTCAGATGGCTATGCTTTAAAACCAAGTGTCTTGCTTTTATTTTAGCTCTCGTTTCTCCCAGTTCTCCCTCCTTCAGAAAATAGTTTATATTCTCTGTTTGAAATTCTACTGCTGATACCTTCAGTCCTTAAACAAAACAAAATTGTCTCCTTAACCAAGGAGATTTCCCACTTTTTATTCTAAGGGTTTAAAATTATATTGTTGCACTTCTACACAGAGCCCAGCCAGATAGTCAAAAGACAATTCTGTATCGTAAAACTGGAACTGTAAGCTAAAACCAAGGCCAAAAGCTGAAATGCTGAAGTTGTGCTAAACAACACTGGTGTGACAAAACTGGTGGATGTGTGTTTATGAAGTGGGCAGCTTGATAATGGCAGCAGAAGACTAAGACTTGAAGTCTGTGGGAATTTTTGTGGTCTATGACAGCTTATACCTGTGAGAAACTTTTCACCATGCACAGGAAAAGATTATCTCTTTGGAAGAGGTTCTCTTATTCAAAGCCTACTGATCTGGTCTTTGGTTATTGTATGTTTTGTTGTCAAAAGTTATTTTTTTGCTCAATAGAAGATCAAGTTTGAGGAAACTTTGGCTAAACTGAAGAAAGAGCAATTTAGGGTATACTGTGATAAATCATTGATTTAATAAAACTTGACACGATTCTTTCTGGGTTATGACAGAACATACCTGAAGCACAGCAAAGGCTTTTAAGTACACATTTATGTGTGGGGGTTTTGTTTTTTTTTCCTCTTTGTGAAAGATAGGGAAATCTTTCATAAATCAACCAGTTAAACTGAATTCCAAGAGAAAACCTTTAACCATGCTGGCAAATATGTATCTTTCAAATGCCAAGGAACTTTGAAATGAGTTAGAGGTAGTCTGACTGTGTCATGCCAAACCAGTCTAACTGCCTTCTCCCTGACAGGGCACTGCTGCCATTGTAACAGGAGCACTACCCCTCCCAGAACCGGGTGGCAGTGAGCTTTGGGGACTACACAAGTAGTGTGGAAGGCAGAATTCAAACTCGGTCAAATGGCGATGAGAGCAGAGAGGTTAACATCTAACCTGACATTATTGACTCTGTTCAGTCTGGAGAAGAGGAGGCTCCGAGGTGACCTTATTGCAGCCTTCCAGTATCTGGAGGGGACCTACAAAACAGTTGGGGAGGGACTTTTTAGGCTAGCAGGTAGAGAAAGGACTAGGGGGAATGGAGCAAAGCTGGAGGTGAGGAGATTCAGCCTGGATGTGAGGAGGAAGTTCTTCACCATGAGAGTGGTGAGAGCCTGGAATGGGTTGCCCAGGGAGGTGTTTGGGGCCACATCCCTGGAGGTGTTTGGAGCCAGGCTGGCTGAGGCTGTGGGCAGCCTGCTCTAGGGTAGGGTGTCCCTGTCTGTGGCAGGGGGGTTGGATCTAGATGATCCTTGTGGTCCTCTCCAACCCTGACTGATTCTGTGATTCTGAGAGATGCTGAATATACTAACCCATGATCTCAATATGTATTCTAACCCATTTCTCTCCTTATAGAATCACCAGAGTACCAAACACCTCAGATTTCCAGGAAGGCCCTGGTGTCGGTGTCACTGTAGTTTCAAAGACAAGTTAGACCAGCAGGTGACATGGGCACTGTTAGTCTGGTCTCTGAAGGTTTTATGGTGTCCCTGATAGTGGAGTCTGCTCCCCCAGCGGCCTGTACAGCACAGGAGGCTGCTGAGGAGGAGATCCCTCAGCACAGCAGTGCCAGGCTGGGCCCTGCTGGGCCCTCCCGTGAAGTTCAAGCCCTGGGCTCAGGCCCTCTCGCTTGCGCCAGCCTGAGGCCGCCCTCAGCCCTCTCTTTCCCGCCCGCAGCTTGCACCCCCTGCTGCCTGCTTTGCCTGCGGTCAGCTCCTGTCAGCGAGCCCTGAGCGGCTGCTCCAGCGTTGCTGCAGAAGCCGAGCCGGCTCTACCTCTCCCAGCCTAACTCCGTATTGAATCATAGACTACATCAGGTTGGAAGGGATACTCAAAGGCCATCTTGTCCAATCCTCCTGTAGTCAGCAGGGACACCTCTGCTAGATTGGATTCCTCAGAGCTCCGACAAGTCTGACTTGGAATGTCTGCAGGGATGGGGCTTCAGCCTTGTCCCTGGGCAACCTGTTCCAACATTCCACTACTCTCTTTGTGATGAGCTTTGTCCTGATGTCTGACCTAAGCCTACCATTCTGTAGATTAAAACCATTGCTCCTCATCCTATGCAGCTGGCCCTGCCTTTCACCAGAGTCTCATAGAAGCCTCACAGAGCCCCTGCAACCTCCACTTCCAAGAACACACCTTTTGCATAGAACACCTCAAACAATAGTGTGGTTATTTAATGTGGCAGTTCCTGGCTGGAGGGGAAAAAGAGCAAGTTGGAGAGGGGAAAAGAAAAAGATGTTTGTGTTGCTGGCTGGGTGACAAGTGGCACAACATTGGGCAGATTGTTCTGAATATTCCTAAGCTGCATCTTCCTTCTGCTGCTGCACCTTTGCTGCAGTGATTTGCTCACAGGTAGGTGGAGGCTTCCTCTGGGCGCTCTCCTCCCTCCTTTCAGAAAGCCTCTCCACTGGAACCGAAAACTGCCACACTCCCAAGAGGTGAAGTTCAACCTCAGCCAAGGCATCAGCACCATACCCACCTCATGCACTTTAGGCTTTAAATTTGTGCTGGCTTAACGTTACATTGTTCCTCCAAAGTTAATGAAATGTTTGAATTATTGGCTGTTCACTTTTGTTGTGAGTAAAACCTTGTCTTTGCTGTAGTGGGCTTAAGTGGAGCTGAGTAGGGCTTTTCAGGTGCAGCTACCACTGTGCAATTCCTCTTAAACAGAAGTGCAGCAAAAGTGTATATCTGCTTTTTAGAGCTCCTGATTTGAATTTAGTTTGAAGATCTTGTAGTGGTACCAATCAGCTTTGTAGGCTGCAAGGACAGCTCTCACACTGAGAAACCAGAAAAAAACAAAGCCTTGTTGTATAGAAATACAGTAGAAGGCTGTGCAGCCACCCAGTGAGACTTGGACAGGCTGGAGAGCTGGGCACAGAGGAACCAAATGAGGTTCAACAAGGACAAGTGCAGAGTCCTGCACCTGGGAAAGAATAATGAACTGCACCAGTACAGACTGGGAGGTGATCTGCTGGAGAGCAGCCCTGTGGAGAGGAACCTGGGAGTGCTGGTTGATAACATCCATGACACAGCAATGTGTCCTTGTGGCCAAGAAGGCAAATAAGATCCTGGGATGTATTAGGAAGAGTGTGTCCAGCAGATGAAGAGAGTGTCTCTTCCCCCTCTACTCCACCCTGGTGAGATCCCATCTTGAGTACTGTGTTCAGTTTTGGGCTCCCCAGTTGAAGAAGAGGCAGGGATCTGCTGGAGAAGGTCCAGTGAAGGGCTACAAGGATGATTAGTGGAGTAGAGCACTGCCTGATGAGGAGAGGGTGAGAGGCCTGGGGCTTTTTAGTCTGGAGAAGAGAAGACTGAGAGGAAATTTAATAAATATTTTTAAATATCTGAGGGCTGGGTGTCAGGAAGAGGGGGACAGGCTCTTCTCACTTGCTCCTTGTGGTAGGACAAAGAGCAATGAGTGTAAACTGCAGCACAGGAGGTTCCACCTCAACCCAAGGGGAAACTTCTTTACTGTAAGAGTTGCAGAGCACTGGAACAGGCTCCCTAGAGAGGTTGTGGAATCTCCTTCTCTGGAGACTTTCAAGGACTGTCTGGATGCATTCCTCCGTGACCTGAGCTAGATTATAGTCCTGCTCTGGCATGGGGTTTGGACTTGATGATCACTTTGGGTCCCTTCCAACCTGTGACATCCTGTGAGCCTGTGAATGTCAATGAGCTCAGTTTGCACAAGTTGGATGTTTTGAAAACTTGGTGTTGGTCATCTGATTGAAACACTGTGTGTATTAGTAAGAAATATTTGCTGTCCTGAATAAACACTGTAAACACCCCCAAGACAATGAAAAGATACCAAAAACATCCCCCAGTTCCTTGAATTTTATAGCTGTGTCACCTACAACACTGTAGTTACAAACTTACTGTAAGAAATTAGTCTTGCATTCCACAATATGGGAAAAGGGATCTTAAGCTCCACCTTCCTTTCTTGTTAGCATTAATTGCTAGCAAGCAAATAAGACTGTCTCAGCTATGTGGTTAGCTGCTAATATACCTGCTAGAAAGGTGTAACATTTAGTACAGTACACCAGACAGTCTTGAATTTTATGCAAAAACCCCAAAGTGACACATTTTGAAATGCCATGTCACCACAATGCCAAGCAATCTGTCTCTGTTAGGACAGTACTGCAGAATGTTTTCTACTGTGATGATGACCACCAAGTCCCAATGTTTTCCTCTCTATCTTAGACATCATATCTCAGGAAAGTATAATGGGAATGAAATACGTCAGCCTCTGCATTTGTTGCCAGGGACAGTCACTGAGACTCTGAAAGGATGATTCTCTGGTTTTTTTTGTTATTTTTGTTTTTTTTTTAAAGCCTTAAATTCCATTAGGCTTTTCTAGAACTTTGCATTGCAAATTAGGACAAGCAGTTGGAGACTTGGAAGTCTGTTATATTTCATAAGCTTTTAAATGGGAATATTTGAAACATTTTTGGAGTGAGATGAAGTTTCTGAGCTCCAGGCTTAGTTATCTTGCAAACTCTTCTTCTCTGGAGCCTTAAAGCTAAATGAGCCTGGAGAAATCTTGAGAACAGGAACTTCTGTGCAATGCAAACAACTGAAGAACTGAAACATGACTGTATTTATCAATTTATTTTTCTCTACTGTCATTCTTTATATTCAGATAGGCATAAAAATGTGTGTTGTGCCAAAAAAAAGCAATGATACGAGTATCAAAACAATACTGTAGGATAAGTTTGTTTCATGTAAATAGAGATCTACAAGTAAAACAGTGATATAATCTAGCTGGAGTTGGGGTATGAGGGAAAAGTGAAACATGCATGAACATTGCTAGTGACGTGAAAATGCTTTACTGTGTCAAACCATACCTAAACTCTTCTGCCAGCCTCTGTGCTCAGAGATGAGTAATGTAGTGCAGCTGCCATAATGCTGAACACAGGCAGAGCAGACACTGCCTTTTCACAGCTGCTGTGAGTAGTTTGCTCAACTGCAATCTGAGTTAGAGCTGCTGAGGGTGGTGAGCTCCATTCCTTTAGGTGTAAAAGCAGGAGTCATTAAATAACATTTTGAAGAACTATTATGGAGGTAATAAGACACTGCTATCCAAAGGCACAGAAATACATGGTGAAACAGTGCATGAAATTTGCTTGGTATTGAGGGATTGCCTTGGATTTTACTGCTTATGGCTACACCTGTCTGTGATGGAACAGACAGACTGAGAGAAAAGAAGCTGCTTCTGTGAAGGCTGTGCTTGGCTCTGGAGATGTTTGCTTCTCCTATATTCAAAGAAATGGGGTTTTATGACATGCATGGGAAGGTTTTTTTTCCTCCTAACATAAATGATGAGGCATGACTTAGATTTTTTTAAGTGAGGAGACAGGATTCCTGAAATATTTACTCGTATGGTGTTTCTGAAGGTGAATGCAGCAGCATTTTGGTAGCCAAAAGACTTTTTTAGACTTCTGGCAGTCCTGGGGTGGTAAGCAGCCTTCTGTTTCAGAGTCTTCATGTAGGACATCTCACAGAAAACAAACCTGATCTGCATGTTTTGTCTGTCTGTCCAGAGAAAAGAGGAAATTATAGAAAGTATGTGAATTATCAAGAGTAGCACCAAACACTTCACCTTCTTGAATTTTTTTCCCCTCTGATTCAGCTGTTAACACATCTTTCCTTACTCGAATGTAACTTCTAGCAATTTATTTCATCCCCTGAATGCTTTAATTCTTTCTTCCCTTCTCCTCTCTTTCCCATGATAAAGACAGGTATATCTGCAATCTAAAAGCAACCCAGCATGCACAGAACAAACTCTTGAGACCAAAACTGAAAACCCTGGGGGGTTAAGAATAATAAATAATACAGGGACTTCCAGTCTCGTGATTGTGACTGAGTAATTATTGCACAATGAATAGAAAGACAAAATAAAGGCTAAGGCATCACCTGGAAAACAAAAAGCTTTAATATTGTGGCTTTAAAAGGCATTTCTGTGTGTAAGACTGAAGATTTGCTACAGAATTCTTCCAGAACAAGTATGTTTTAATTAGCAGGGTGGTATCTTGGTTAATGGCAGTCTTTGAATTCTGTAGTGGCCGTGAAACTCTGAGGCCTTATTAAAGAAGAACATAGAGAAAAAAGAGCCACAGGAGATAAACACACTTCCCCAATTTCCCAAATTGAGTGTTCCAGGGGTACATGTTCATGGTTTTCAACTTGAAAATATATTGTTAATTGAAAGAGCACAATGCATGTTTGTAGAAATGCAGTGGTGCATTCAGGGGTGCAGCCCATCTTCTCAGCTTGTGGATATGCTGCAGGCAGCATTGCTTTCAGCTTTGTTACGGCTCTGCAGCTCCTTGTACACACTACCCAGCTGATCTGAGAGCAATTTTTATAGGATTATCTTGGCTAGGGCTGCTTCACGCTTTTGTGAGTTTATCAAACAAATAGGTAGAAGATACTTCTAGGCGAGTATAAAAGTGCAGTGCTTGAAGAGACAACAGTGATTCACCTCATATTTTGAAGTCACTTAACAATGTTTGCATGACTTCAGTCTTCTTTTGGAGAATGGGGAATATTTGGTGTAAAGCAAAGACCTGCTACTACAGAGTGTAAATGTGAAATACATATATCATGTATAATAAACTTTATTGACTTGGACTAATTTAGTGCCCTGCCTCTATCAGTGGCAGTAAGTGGTCAAGAGAAGAGTAGGAAGTCAACAGTCTCTTTACAAAGGAGCCTACACTCAATATGCAAAATACTAAACCCCCTCTATAAGTCCCCCAATAAAGCTGAAAAACTACATGCTTAACTGACTCCCACTTCCTGGTAATGCAAATATGTAATATATGATTCAAAACTACAGTCTTCTGGAATTAACAGAAGAATCTGATTAAATGAATAAGAAATCATCTCAGGTTACCCCTAACAGTAACACATTTAGTATTTGCATATGGTTTGAATGAAGATTGTCAGAAACATGCAAACTAGAGGTTGAGAAACCAAGTTTGTAAATAGCTAGAGATCTTGAAGTGTAAAAGGTGGTAGAGACTTGGTCTTTGCTGACACCCAAACTGCATTTACACATTTCTCTGTTTAGTTTTCCTCCCACAATTTCATAATCCCTTCAAAAAACCTTTTTCAGACAGTTCTTAGAGAACTTCCAGTATCACATTCCCATAGTTCTCAGAAACAAAGCTGTATCAGTCATGAGATCTAGTTCTTACTCTGTGTATACAATCAAAATACACACTGTAAACTGAATAAGCAGGTCCATAGCAAACTGTAAGTGGTCACAGATGGCACTGTGGTCTTAAGGGTCATGTCTAATCTCTTTTTATTTTAATAGCTGAATATTATATTGTATGGTTTATAATTTCAAGATAGTCTGAAAGACTTGAGTCATGGTGAATTTCAGTGGCAGGGAACATTTTAAATGTTTGAAAAAAATACCTATTTCATGTAGTTTGGGGTTTTTTTTATTCCCTCCAGTTCTGTTTGTAAAAGTTTCGTTGGAAATCTCTGTAGTGTGTTCATACCAGAATCCATCCCTAGACAAAAAATTTTTAAATTAATTTTGATACTTGGAAAATGCTTGTGATATTCTGTTAGGGAAAGCAGCATCAATAAAAAGGAAAAATACACCAATAAGTTGGAACTATGTCTCTAAAGCCTTGTTTGGATTGTTTATGTCTCCCTACCTACACATTAAGATCTAATAAGCAATTTGCTCTCCTACTGCCAACCTCATCTGCTCTTTTTCCTTAAATATTTGCAATTACAAAAGCCATGAAATGGCAAAATTATTAAAACTCAATGAGTTAATTAGTATCTGTTTAGGAATGGTAACTACAGCTACAAACCAAACTATTTCAATAAAAATATTATTCCTTGATCTTTATAGCCAAATAAATTACAGAATCAGAGAATGGTTTAGGTTGGAAGGGACCTCAAAGATCATTCAGTTCCTCCCCCCTGCCATAGGCAGGGACACCTCCCACTAGAACAGGTCGCTCAAGGCCTCATCCAACCTGGCCTTGAAGACCTCCAGAGAGGGAGCAGCCACAACCTCCCTGGGCAACCTGTGCCAGTGTCTCACCACCCTCTCTATAAAGAACTTCCTCCTAACATCCAGTTTCAATCTCCTCTCTTCCAGTTAAACCCATTAGTCCTCATCCTGGCATTACAAGCCCTTGTGAATAGTCCCTCCCCAGTCCCTCCTCCTGTAGGCCCTCTTCAGATACTGGAAGGCTATTACAAAGTCTCCTTGAAGCCTTCTCTTCTGCAGGCTACAGAGCCCCAACTCTTGTAGCCTGTCCTCATAGCAGAGCTGCTGCAGCCCTCTGAGCATCCTCATGGCCTTCTCTGGACTGGCTCCAACAGTTCCATGTCCTTCCTCTGTTGGGGGCTATGACTGCACTCTTAATTTCCTGAACTGCTTTGCCAAAGTAGGATTTTAGATACATGAATCATTTAAAGCCCTTAACAAATGGTGAAAACAGAACACTAATAACATCACAGAATCACAGAATGTTAGGGGTTGGTAGAGTCCAACCCCGCTGCCAAATCAGGATCACCTAGGGCAGGCCGCACAGGCACACATCCATGTGGGTTTTGAAAGTCTGTAGAGAAGGACACTCCAACCTCTCTGGGCAGCTGCTTCCAGTCCTCTATCATCCTCACCATAAAGAAGCGTCTCCCTGTGTTGGGGTGAAACCTCCTGTGTTCTAGCTTGTACCCACTGTTCCTTGTCCTATCACTGGGCACCACTGAAAAGAGACTGGCACCTTCATCTTGTTTAGCAGAATGCGTGCCAGAGAGAGTGCAGAGGAGGGCAACGAAGCTGGTGAAGGGCCCGGAAAATAAATCTTATGAAGAGCAAGTGAGGGAGCTGGGGGTGTTAGTTTGAAGAGGAGGTGACTGAGGAGAGCCCTCATGGCTGTCTACAGCTACCTGAAGGGATGTTCTGGAGAGGCTACTGCTGGTGTCTTCTCACAGGTAAATAGTGATTAGAACAAGAGGAAATGGCCTCAAGCTGTGACCGGGTGGGTTTAGATTGGACATTAGGAATAATTTTTTACACAGAAAGAGTGGTTAGGCATTGGAATGGGCTGCCCAGGGAAGTGGTAGAGTCACCAAACCTGGATGTGTTTAAAAGTTGTTTGGTTGTGGTGCCTGAGGTTATGGTTTAAGGGTGAATTTTGTAGAGTAGGGTTCTCAGTTGGACTTGATGATCCTGAGGGTCTTTTCCAACCAGACTGTTTCTTCACTTCTGTGATCTTGACGCTCACCAGTCAAATATTCATAGATGTTGATAAGATCCTCTCTCAGCTTTTTCTTCTCCACTCTATGCAGCCTCTAGTCTCTCAGCCTTTCTTCATAGGAGAGATGTTCAAGTCTCACAATCGTCCTCACAGCTCTCTGTTGAACTCTCTTCAGCAGAACTGGGGAGTCCAAAACAGTATTCCAAGTTGTTTTTAAAATAGTCTATATTTGTTTAGTTGGAGTTGGTTTTTTTTTTGTTTGGGGTGTTTTGTTTGTTTCTTTATTTTCAAAAATCATGTTTAACTGAGAAATGTAGTAGTACATAACATGTTTAAATAGTCTAAGTTGTTGTGGGAAGAATTTGAAACATATTTTTAGATCACTTAAACTCAGAGTTCTGAACAGATTAAATCCCTATATTCATCACTGGTTGGTTTTTTATTCTGTTTTGTTTTTTGAAGTGGCAGTTAAAAGATTGGTCTTTGCCTTGATAGCAGACACCATTTTCACAGGAAGCTATTCTAGAATGCTCCTAAACAGAACGAGCTCTTAGTGCTCTGTGGTAGAACCACTCTGTGGAAAAAAAACCCACTCACCCAAATCTCAAAGTGTTTGTTTCATTTGTTCTTGATAGCCTGTGGACTAGACCAGCAAGTGTTGGAGAGGGACTGTAAAGCATTAGCTCAGTGAAACAAAGGAGCAATTATTTGATTGGCATAGCCCTCTTTCAACACAGTGTAAAATGCTTTTTATTACATCAGTATCTCCTGTTTCAGAACACAAAACAAACTAAATCAATTCAAACTTTCAGAAAGTTATTCTTGCAGTCTTCCTAGGACAGCTTCCCGTTGCTGGCACCCTGACTTTTCACTAACCTCTTCAAAACCTCTGTTTCTCTGAAGGATTTTATTTTGTTTGAGACAGAGCTGCTAGTTTAGCAGGTCTGCTTCCTAAGAGTCTCTAATTAACCCTGTAATTCTACTTCCTTGTGCGCATGTCTCAGGGAACTGGTGTGTTCCTAAGGCTCTTAATCCCTTTTGCATTGTGTTTTATATGGTTTCTGGGCTCGTATGCAATAGTTGTGTGATCTGTTTTCAGGGCCCTGTGTGTCAGTGATACTGTGTTTTCATGAGAAAACTGCAAAGGCACCAACTTTTTTTCACAGGTTGAGGATGTTTAGTATTCTGTGGGGAATATTGATACTATGTGCTGAAATCTTCAATGCAATGATGAGGAAAATCAGCATAGGTGTAACTAAGTGCAAGACCAGAAAGGAGCTCCTGTGGCATTTTTGTTCATGATGTGTGGTTGTAGATGAAGCATGAGTACAGTTGTTTTTCTTCTGGAAGTGCCTGTGAGGTTCTCAAAGAACTTCTCTGCATAGTGTCTGCAAACACAGTATAGATATCTCTGAGAAAGACACTTGGCTTAGAAGGGTTGCTGCTTTCCTTTGTACTTTTGCCGTTTATTTTTAAACTTGATTCAACCTTAGAGATTTTATAGGTCATCTTTTTATGAGGAGAGGTATAAAAAAAATCTGCACAATTCCATGACATCAGCAATTTGACAAATGATGGGTGTGGTGAAACAGCCAGAGAGAAAGCAAACAATAAGTAAATCCTGATATAAAATGCATAGTCTTGAGCACCTTTGGATTTTAGAGGATTTTAGAATCATAGATTCTATTTAAAGTTGTGGAAGCCATCCTGAACCAAGTTTACACAACAGCTAGGCTGGTTTCCTAGGCTTCCTCATCTTCCTTGTGTCAAGTCTGTTCCAGGTGCTTTCTTGGTTGTCTACCTTTCTTGGTTCTCTGCCTTTACCATTCTAAGATAATGAGTTACAAACTTTCATGTGATTTTTTGCTTTTGGACTGGAGTATTAATGTTGTGTTAGGATTCAACACAATCTGTTACTTGAAGATCTTGATTTTTCCCTTACACAGTTGATACCTGAACAGCTTGATGATCGCATCATTGGAATCTGTAGCAGTTTTCACAAAGCCTCACGAGTCACTATACAACACTTAAAATTATCTCGAAATTAAGCAGCAAAGGACAAATCTTAATCCTGAATCTTCATTCTGAACACAGGGAGTATAACTCCAGACACTTTACAGTGCTTGCCTAGTGCCAAAGTAGCATAGAAGCTAGAGGTTCGTGCTGAAGCCATTTCTTCAGACTGCTTGGAGTTGAGGGCTCAGTCTTTCAAACTGAGGTTTCAAAGCAATTCATGGCTTATCTTGCAGACTAGTGAGGCCCAGTTTTCCAGCTGGATGCTCTGTGGGGGTTCATTTCATAACAAGGGTATAAGGAGAAAAGAGGATTATGCGAAGAGGGAAACCAGTGGGGATGGACTCTCCAAAAGTACCAAGTAAGTAGTCAGAACAGTTGTGAGCAAGACCCTGTAGTCCCATGCTACTAGGTGAAGGTATCTGTCTCTACCTTTTCCTTAGAGCTGAAGTAGGTTGCGTTAATCAATTTGTCAATAAGTCTGGACACAGCTTTGGAATAAAAGGGGAAAACCCCAAAAAACAACAAAATCCTAAAACCCCAAACAAGCAAAAAAACTGCAACAGGCTGGCCAATACCAGGTGGGATGGTATGGTTCTGGAGTCCTGGAGCAGGAGCATGGAAATAGGCACCAGCAAGTTAAGGCATTTTGAAGTTTGCCTGTCTAAACTTTGAGGATGCGGTACTAAGAAATTCTTGGAAATTAGGATACATTGGGAAGCCAGAAGGATCCAAGGGCTTGGATGTTAATAGACAAGCCAGGAAATCTGGATTTTTCTCCCTGGTTTCATAGTGGATTTTCTTTCACCAGGTCACTCCTTGTCTCTCTTTCCTCATATTAACATGCTAGAGCTGGACATTCTTGTCACTGTTAGCTGTCCATAACAATAGGACCTTGGTATTTTTAGAGTATAGATGGTTATGTTGCAATTAATAAATACAGAATTGGGCCAAGCCTTTGGGCACCAAAGCATAAAGTCAAATTGTTTGGACTTCTCTATGCACATTCTTAGGTTTCAGGATGAATTAATCTATTCACCTCTCATAGGCTTTTAGAAACACCTTAATTATGGAAGGATATTAACTATTCTCTGAGACATGCAGGATGTTGCTGCTTGAAATGAAACATTTTTTGTGAATATCTCTGTGTGTGGTGTACGTTTTGTGTGTGTGTATGTTAAATATTGCTATGAAGCTGCAATCAGGAACAGGCATACTGTACCATGGTATTTGCTGAGAAGTGATTTAATAAATGTTTGAACAGCTGCTGCTAAGTAGATCCTCTTGGTCTAAATGCTGGAATTGTTGTGGTTGTTTACAAAGAAGAGAGGATCAATCAAATAATTTTCTGCTTGGGTAGAGGACTCTATATCAACACAAAATAATGTAAATACAGTTTTGCATGTATAATGAGCTATGTTTAAAGATTAATGTTTCTGATCTTCCAGAGAAGACACTGGGCAGTCACTGTGGCAGTGGGCAGCCAGTGATAGTGGAGTTTGGGCTCTCAGCTTGTAACAAAATGCCAGTTTTGGTAGCTGAGTTGATTCTCTCTAGGTATCTGATGGCTAGAACTCAGGTTTGCAGGCATGAAGAGTTGTTTGCAAAAATTGTGCACTTGTGGTCAGCAAACCAGCGGTAATGCACAGTGGTAATGCAGTTGTACCCCACCCCTGGTAGAATAAACTCAATACACACAGATTCTTTTGAAAGTCAGGAAAAATGAAATTGTATTTTCTTATAGTTTAAATATAACAGTATAAAGAATATACTACTACAAGAAAAAAAACAAACTTAAGGAGGATGGGGAAGGGGTCAAGCAGTGGTGAAGCATCAGCAGCCAAAACAGCGGTGGGGGAAGGTAGCAGTGGGCACAGCAGAAAGCAGCAAAAAGGGGAAGAACAAGCTGTACTTCCAGACATAAGGCTTTTGATACTCCAGTGAAATTATATTAACCTATCTATTGTTGCTGTTATATAGCCTACCCCTAGAATGTTTGCTACTACTTACTATGTCTGAGCTAGAAATCTAGCTCAAGCAGCCATAACAGTGAATCCTTTGCAATGTTCCTTTTTACTGCTTTTCTCACCAAAAAGTACTGAAGAGTCTTAGGAAATTAGTTTCTTTCTTATAGCCTTCATGGAAGGGAGAGATGAGGTGTGACAGCAAGGAGCTGCCAGTGTTTATACTACACTTTTTTGGATGAAAAAAGGAATTTAATATCTGCAATGAAACATTTGTTTTCCTGTGTTTCATACCTGTGTTTCACAACCTTTTTTTTT
>VWZI01015930.1:193317-286405 GCA_013396835.1 Psilopogon haemacephalus | reverse complement strand
CCAAACCTTTTTTTTTTTTTTTTTTTTTTCCCCAGTACAAATTATTCCATTGCCCTGGCCTCTGAGCAGTTACTCAGGATTCTTATAAGGAAGAAAACATATAGTGCAACACAAAAAGGACTTTCTTATCTTAAGGAAAATGGCATGCTGAGATATGCTTGCTGCCAGATTGATCTTACAAGGGAGCAGCTCTTTCCAGGAGAGTGAAGAGTGACTGAGATGCCTTTATTGCAAGGAATGGTATGTAACAATAAAACATTCAGTAAAGTTTATATTGCTGCTACCGTAACTGAAACATCATATTTAAATAAAATAGCTCTGCTTTTATGAGTGCTCGCTTGATATGAGTTATCAACCAAAAAGAAGAGTTTAACCAGATTTTATTTCTTCTGGAGCATAAAAGCTGTCAGATTCTGTGCTGTTAACTGCAAGGGGATTCCAGGTAAATGATTACTTGAGAGTGAGATGAAGGAGTGGCTGTGGGTCCAGAGGTGTTGTGCTGCAGTTCCATTAGTGATATGCAGTTTGTCTCATTCTGCTTCGGAGAAGAACTTCATTATTTGAATTACATGTGTTTATCTCGGAAACCTAGAAAGAGACTTAGTCAAGGTATCCCCATGCCTGTTACCATGAAGGCAAGGCCATGGTGGGTGTCAAGGTGTCCCCACATCTACTGCCATGAAGGCAAGGCAATGATGGATGTTGAGGTGAGCTTAAATACAGCCAGTGAGGAAAATTGTGCTGCACATCTCTTTATGGTATCCCACTTGGCACATGAGTCTCTGTGTGCTCTTTGTTAATTCTTTTCTGTAAAATAAGTAATTTTAAAAATGGAAACAGTGACACTTGAGCTTTGACTTCATGGTTTTGACCATTGATATTTTTACATGTATTGAAATATTTCTGTAATTTTCTTTCAATGTTGCCACCACCACTTTTTCTGTTTCACCTTTTTTTGGCTGACTCTATTTGAGACAATTGTTTTAATCAATACTTGTTCTTTCTAATGAGCCACAAATCTGGTCACTAGGCAGTCAGTGGAGGAATCAGTAGTATTAAGTGATTATGTGCATGTCTTGGTGAATTCTAATGATAGCAATTTCGATAAATCTTTCCCTGATAGATAAAAGCTGTCCTGCAGATAATGAGTCTGCCCTCAGGAAAAGCTGAGATATAACATGCTTGAAAAAAACAGTTGTCTTAATTATGGTAATTACGTTAATTTAGCCTATAAGGGACTTGCACATTATTATTTCAGTTAAGGATGGACATTAAGCAAAAAAGACATCTATAAGATACAGATTAAATCCAGCATTTTATATAGAAAAAGAAGGGAAAACAATAGTATGTAGAAATGTGATGTTGGGGGAAATAAGCCCTTTCAGCTGTTTCTCTCATATACAGTGTTTTAACCAGGGCGCGAGGGATCATATTTGCAGGTAAAGTACTCAAGCACCACTCTTTAGAGTTGCTGAGAACCTGGCCTATGAGTCCACTGGAGGCTATATCTTCTACTGATTCCATCTTCTGAACCACTTGTCTTAGCTGCTATCCTATCAGATGGTGTGGATCTGAGACTTCATTGTACTGAATTTCCCTGGCAGGATTAGGGCAACCTCAAGGCTATTTCCTTTAGAATCAGTCTACGAATAGACCTTTCTTTGCAGTGAAATGTCAAGTCTTTATGAATTCAGAAAGAAAAAAGTCATAATCCTCTGTGACTCTGCCCAGATGTGCCTAAGTATCCTGGAAATTACTGCTCCTTGGCTATTTGCTCAGCTAGCTTCACATGCCTTCCAAAACTTTGTTCTCAAACTGAGCAACAGACTCTACACATTCATGTTTCTTTCCTCCAAGAAACATAGTTTATGTTTACCTGTAATATATAAACTCACTGGATACCTGACAAGTACTTCCCCCACAAATCTTTACCTCCTTGGTGAAAACCATAGATTTATTCTGTAATTATATAAAAGACTTGAAAGACATGCAGACATGATGCTGAGGGAGATGGTTAGTGGTGGATTTGGCAGTCCTGGGTTAGCAGCTGGACTTGATCTTCTCCAGTCCAAAAGGTTAAGTGATTCTAGGATTGGTAATAATGCCCTAGAGAAGTGTAAGCATAATGTCCTCAAAACAGCAGTTGCTTGTGTATGCAGTGAGTAGTTCCACAGAGCAGAACCGCACTGCAATTGCATTTCTGCTACTCAATGAAAACATCATTCATCGCTCACAGATCTTTTTTTTCTTTATGTTTTTGTTTGTTGGTTTGGGGTTTTCAGGTTTTTGCTTTGCTTTTTAAAGTCTACTTAATGTTAACTGTCTTTCAAATATCAACCTCACGCAAGACACTTTCTGCATATGATATTAAATGTTGGAAAGTGCTAGTATATTATTACTCAAAATCACAGTAGGTAGGTACTGCCTTGGCACCCAGGAGTGCAGAACTCTGGGCCTATAAAGAATGGTATGCTGTTGAAAAATGAGATCTAATTGCCAGTGTCTCAGCTAAGAGATTCCTGAGTGAAGTTTCATTTCTGGATGTCATGACTGACTAGTATGTTGTATCTGACCCTGCATATGAAATTAGTTTCTCATTATAGGAATGCCAAAAACAAATGGAGGAAATTGAAATGCCTTTGCCTCTGAGATATATTGAGAGATGGGACATATTTGGGGTTCATACTGTACAGAAATTTGATCTTAGACTGTTTCTTTTGCTTTCAGAAACATTTCTGGAGGTAGCAAGTTTGAGGGTACTGACCTTAAAGAAGACAGCACATTGTATCTGCAGCACAATATCAAATAAAAAGAAAATAAGACCAGTTGTTGACCTAAAACCACCACTACCATTAAAACATGTCCTGAAGCGCCATGTCTACACGGTTTTGGAACACTTCTAGGGACACTGATTCTGGTTTGCATCATGCTGCTTTCATGATGGAGACAGGAAGTATTTGGTGTTGCAGTTTGTGTAGACCTTTCCAGCTATCTTTGAATGGGCTCATTTCAGCACTCTGCAATGTAGCCACAGCACCATGGGTAGCAGACAGCCAGGGACTACTTCCAAATACACCACTGTGTCGTGAGTTAATCTGGACTTGCCTAAAGCATCTACAGTTACTATACCATGTATGCCCTCACAAAGAAATTTTTAGGGAGAAATTTGAAACTACAACTGAGGCTCAGGTGCATGATTAGCTTTGCAGGAAGGCAGTAAGGAAGGTTTGTGAAGTAACTGAGCAGCTGTGATGGTAGCACAGGATTTCATTAATTTAGTTCTCTACCCATACTACAACCTTCAGCTACCATATCAGGGCCAACATTGCTTTACATCTCTCTGCACCAACTGCTGCCTGATTCTGTGGCACATTGCTCCCCAGGCAAACCTACAATTCCCTTCAAAAGGGTTCTCCACCCCAGCCAGCTCCTATCTATCTTAGTCTCTAATCTGTGCTATAAAGCAGGCCCATTTTCCAGGCAGTGTTTACTGAAAACACAGGAGCGTGCCTGGCTCACTCAGCCTTCCCTCTTTCCCTCCCTCCCACTCTCTGGCAGGCAGTCTGGCCGTGGAGGTCAGACTGCAGGACTCTCCTAATGCCTGTCAGAGAGACTGGAGTGAAATTACCAGCCTGTAAGACCATTAACCCTAACAGGTTTACAGTTCCTTCCTCTGGGGTTCAGAGAATTCATTATGCTTGCAGATAGTCAAAGTGTTTGACAGTAAAGCAAACAGTGACATGATTGAAATCTTCATTAGAGAGAAAGGTGGTGCAGTAAAGGGAATATCTGGGCAGGAGAATGCAGTGCAAGATCAAGGCTCTCATGGAGAACAGTAATTTTAAAATGAAACTTATAAAAAGGCAGAGAAGAGATAATGAAAAAGGTAAAAACCAAATAATAAGGGATAATTATGAGGTTGATGTAACTCACATATGGTGTTGGAGAGCTTTAAAAAAAAGGAAATGGGCCTCACTGTAGTGCTTACTACTAGGAAATGTTCAAATCTTTCATGGAAAAAGCACATTTGAAATGGTAACTTCCTTGTGTTTGCTGCAGGAGGTTAATTATGGCTAAGACCCATCCAATCTGTAGCTGCACTCTTATCTCTGTACGGCTGCACTAAGTTCTGGAACAAACAAACTATCTGAGGCTGCCTTCAGTAGCATTTCTGTTCATATTTCCTAACAGCTGGGAGTGTGGCAAGATAATTAGGGACTTTACTGGAATAAAGTATTTCTAGATTTCTGTGCAGCTTCTTTTGAACTAATCTACCCATTCCTATCCATCTTGACAGGTGACTTGACTTAATCTAGGGGTGAGCAGAGATATATTCTTTGTCTTTTCCTTACTGATTGATCAGACCATTAGCTGGCCTGACATGTCCCAAATGGCACCCATCATCAGCATATGCCATGCTGACTCTATTTGCCCACTTGTTTCTTACCTGGCAGTAGAAAGGAAGTCATATGCATTATTTATTTTTTTTCTTCTTCCTTGGTAACAGCTCCTTGGTGTTGTCACTGAAGCTCTATGGGCTGTTGGAACAGTATGATGATGGGCACTGTATGCAGCCTGTGACATGCAGTCATTCATGTTTTAAAAGAGAGACTTTTAGGAGCCTAGCCTACTCTTGTTAAAGCTAGTGGGTATCCCTGCATGTCAGCGGAAGTGAGATAAGGCTTCAAGTCTCATCTTGTATTCTACATATTTTACTGTGTCTAAAATTCTAGCTATCTACACTCATGACTAGACACCATCATAGCTGTTGGAATTTTTAGTCAAATAAGACAAATCCTCCTCTGTTCTCGCTAGTTACATATTTATTCAGTCTTCAACACAACTTTAAAGTTTACAGACTCGTTATTTGTTGCTTTAAATGTTTGACATAGAGGTTAGGAGTGGTGATCTCCAACAGAGATGAGCATTAACAGGATGGGTCATCTCAGCACCACAGTGGCCAGGATCCCCTCCACAGTCATGCATGTATGCCAAGGCTGTTTGACTGTACAGACCTGTCTGAAGTCTGCTATTTTAATATCCTTAGGCACTCACAGTCTATTCATGCATATAGTAATGTGTTTGTATATTCTGTCCAATGTTTCTGGTAACAAATGAGGAGATGATGCATAGCATTTTGTTTTCTGTTAGTGGTTTAGCATATGGAAGAATGCTTGCTCTGAAGAAAGTAGAAGTGTTTAACTGTGGCTTCTCACAACTTCATTCTTCTGTGTTGCGTTTCTTGGATGGCAATATGAATATAGATGTGTTATCTGAGTTTCAGCTCTTAACTGCCCTGGTTAGTGAGTATCACAGCTTTTACGCATGCCTTTGGCAACAAGGAAAAGAAAGTCCCCTGACCTTCTGCCTGACTAAAGGAAAAATCCTATAACCTGATTTGATTTGCTGTAGATGTGACAGCCATGATGAAAGCTGGTATGAAACTTTACAATATGGTCACTTGTAGTTGAGAGAAACTGAAATAATTAAATAAGTATTTAAAAGCACATCAGGACAACTAAGAAGCCTTGTTTATGTACTGATCTATTTAAAAAGAGACATTCAGTAGCAATATTGGGGAAAAGTGTAATTTAAAAATGTAACTAACTTACAAAATAAGATCACCAATCAGGAGATAATCTAGTTGGTAAATGCTTTATAGAGAGATTTATTCCATGAATTAATTTTAATATATTATATAGAGGAAACTTACACAATACTTCTGAATAGTTTGTTCCTTTCTTGACAGGAGTTATGATAATAAATGCCAAACGCTTGGATGTGTAGCTTCTTTATCTTCCCTATGTGGTCTTTCAGAATTAAGATCTTTTGGCAACTCTTTCCTTTCTCTATGAAGCATCTTTAGAAAACTGAAATGGTAAGCTATCACTGAAAGAACTAAACTCCTAGAATTTAATTCCTATTACTGAACTGAGTGGATCTCAAACAGGATGTTTGAAGAAAACTCATTTACCATTCTTGTCAGCCTTGATAATTTTTGCTTCTCCAACTGAGCTCTGCTATTTTTTCTTTGGTTGACAATGTAATTAACTGACAGAGTCAAAATTAAATCTTACTTTAGGCAGAAGAAACAGCTGGGCAAAGTGAGCTACAGAGTACTTCACACCATTTGAAAATCAATTAAGTATCTGGTATTTTGATTTGTCACTGCTGAGTATTTGCCTGCAATATCTGTAGAAGTCTTGTAAATTAAAACATACATTAAAAAATTGTATTGTTTTATCCAATTTAATAGGTCTGAAATGTGAAAATTCTACCTTGTGGTTTGGCTTTCTGTTGCACTCACATTCAATGGTATGGATATGTTTACAAATCTATTTAGTGGTTAGAAAACCCCTTATTCACCAGAAAAGCACAAGTATCTTTCCTGGAAAGCAGGTCATCTTTCAGTTAACACTCAGGACTTCTCATTCACAAAACTCCAGGGCTTGCCCTTGCTGTAAGGTGCTGAAATTACAGCTAAAAGCTTACAGAAATTGGAAGTAATTCATGAAATTGTTTGGAGTTTTATGAGAAACACTGAATGTGTTAAATATGCTCTTTAGAGATCCCTCCATGTTCCGAAACTTTTCTGACACACTGAGGTCTGTGGAACACTGTAGGGTCTCTTGAGACGGTGCTCACACACACCCAGTTGGTGGCTTGCTCAGTGCAGCTCTGGTCAATGTGTAGCAGCAAGCTCTGAGCGGAGCTGGACATCTGGCGATGTCAGGCCTCTCTGCCTTGTGCCTGTGTGGAATTCTGTTAGAACCTGCTTCTGTGTCTCCTTCAGGAGTAACAACTGCCCCTAGCTTACAAGTAGCAAGAGCTGGATTTCTTTTCTTCTCTAAAATCAGCTCTTCACTTAGGAAGAGAAACGCTCATCTGATGGAGCACATAAAACCAAGTTGCATGATATGCTGATGCAGATACATGTGTAACATTTATTAGCACAGGCAGGTGAGGAGGAGCTGAAAAGATTTTAATTTCGATTTCCTTGAATGGTGTACTACATTTAGGATGCTCTGGTTCTCCTTTTTTTAATGTGTTTCGTAGTTCCATTTGTGTTTTCCCTTGAAATGTGCATTATTTCAGTTTCAAGCTCTCAGATGAATTCCAAGGACAGAGTACAGTTAATTTACAGAAATAAAAAGGCAGCAGAATTTACTTTGTTTTTGCCATCGAAAATAGTACTTAAAATAATCAAACTGTGACATATACTGATAATAGACTCTGCTGTGTTATTCAGAGGTAAAAGATAAAAGACAGGCCTTCTGGCAACCAGAAACATCTTTCAGGAGCTTCTGAAGTGTATCCCAGGCAAGTCTGTAAAGACATTTCGTAATGTGACTGATAAGAGCAGTAGCATTGAACTGCTCAGCAAAGACAGAGGAACTTGTGTTTGCCATCGTGCCAGGTGTGTGAGGGCTGCAGCACCTCTGCTATGAAGGCAGGCTGGAATAATTGGGGCTGTTCAGCCTGGGGAAGCAGAGAATCTGGGGAAATCATAGAGCTATATTTCAGTATTTGAAGGGGACTTACAGGAAGGCTGCAGAGGGACTGTTTAGAAGTGCCTGTGGTGATGGGACAAGGAATAATGCTTTGAAACTGAAGCAGGGCAGATTTAGGTTGAATGAAGGAAGAAACTCTTCACAGTGAGAGTGGTGAAATACTGGAGCAGGCTGCCTAGGGATGTGGTTGAGGTCATTCTCTTGGGACATTCAGGATAAGACTTGATATGTCTCTGGGCAGCCTGATCTACTTCAAGGCGTCCCTTAGGGTCTCTTCCAACCCAAGGCAGTCTGTGAATTCATCTAGTTTGAGAGCCTCTGGAAGGACCATTTGCAAGAATTTTGTTGTAAAGTAAGAGAGGTTTCTTTTTCCTTAACTGTTTTTCAGTTCTTCCTTTATTTTGGCTCTGTTTTTGTTTTTTTCAGTACACACATATTAGCAAAAATATTTCTGACTCACCAGTAGAGCCATTACATGACAGAGCAGCAAATAACATTTCCAGCCTTAAGGGCTTAGATTTTATAAAAGTAAGGGTACAAGAGATGGTGCAGCAATTGTGCTCGACTTCTTTTACTGTCACTGTTGCATTTGAGAGTCCTTGTGTTGTTACTGGCTGCTGATTGACTTGTTCAGTGGTTATTTGAAAGTTTGCAAATAAAGATTTTTCTCTGAGTATAAACAAAACCATCAATAACTTAGGAGTGGATACGATGGTGATGGGAAATGTTTTCTCCACTCAAACAGCAATTCCAGTCTCCCAGAATTCGCATTTGGTCATCCTTAACATCTTTAAGTTACCAACTGTTCTGCTTTCTCAGAAACATGGTGGCTTTTCACATTTGTGGTGAAAGCACCTTGGATGTAAATCTACTTTCTAAACTGTGTGCTTGTAGATGGTCTTGGCAATGCTTCCTCTTTGGTAGAGCACAATAAGCTTTCACAGGAGAGATAAGAAGGATCATAAGGAAACATGAGAGAACAGAGCAATAAATGTGTGCTTTCCTAAGAAAGTCTGCCCTAGGTTTTGAAGCCTGAAAATGGCACTATCTACATTTTCTCTTGTTGGCACCCTTGAGAAGGGTCCTATAAACCATGCCATGTAATCTGTGACTGATAATGAGAGGGCTCTACCATCACTAAGAAGAACACAGAATTGGTCTAGTTTTTACAGAATATTTGTGGCATGTAATAAAATGCAGAGTAATTAAGATGCTGCTTGTTGTATGCAGTTCTGCCCATCAGAGAATGGGCAGTTAAGCTTTGCATAGGAGAGCAAGTGCTGCTGTCTGTGTGTGGTAGTACTGTGATTTATGTAAGGAGAAACCCTGGAATGGATGAAGCATCTTAGGCACTGCCTCTGTTGTGAGCTTGGAAGCAGGGCTGGCTTATAGGGGTCTTACTTCCTAAGGGCAGGAAATCTTTTCCCTGCTTTTACAGCATCTTGCCTAAGTCCTCTCTATGTCTTTAGCCCTGGGATCAAATTAATCTGCTAGATTTCCCAAAAACATTAGTGGAACCTCTAGTAGCTAAGTACCCCTGTTGATGTCAGATCTGAGATGCTAAATATGTCTTTCAGAATTTTCTTGGAAGAATGCAATTTTACAGTAAATGCAGCAATAAAAGTAGAAATATTCTGCACAGCTCAGCAGATAAAGCAGATACATTATGCAAGCCTGGCAGCAGAGATAGTCTGTCTCAAAGGCACTTTATTAATTTCCAGGAATATAAATCAAGGTGATGTCATGTTGAATAAAGAATAAAATTCTTTTGCTCTCATTTCCAGCAGACTCTCAGTAATCATTAAGTAGAGTAAAAGAACAGTAAGGGAATTATCTTTTGGACCCAATATTCACCAACAATAGATCCTGCTAACAGTGGGGACAGCCTTAATGAGCAGTTTGCAAAAGAATTATGTATTTTTATTATGGGCAGATTTTATGAGATTTTTCTAACTTTGTGGCTTTAAGTAGGAAGATCAACATGAGGAGTTAGAATGCCTAAAAGAAATTGGTGTCTTGATGTTTCTTCTAACTGGCATGTCATCTTTCATCTGCTTGCATTTCAGGGGATGCTTGTGCCTATCCAGCAGGAGTACCATCACTTGATGGTGCCCTTGTATTCGGTCCTGGCAACAGCTTGAGTTCTGTGTTCAGGTTTAGGTGTCACAGGATAGGAAAGACAGTGAGATGCTGGAGCGTGTCCAAAGAGCAATGACCTGGTGGGGTATTTGGAGGGATATGAGGAGCAGCCAGAGGAGCTGGGGCTGTTTATTCTGGAGAAGAGAAGGTTAAGGGGAGATCTCACTGCACTCTGCAACTACCAGAAAGGAGGGTGAAGTGAGGCTGGTGTCAGTTTCTTCTCCCAAGTAACTAGTAATAGCATGAGAGGAAATGGATCTAAGGGGAGATTTAGATTAGACATTAGAAAAGACTTCTCTACTGAGAGGTAAGGCATTGGAACAGGCTGCCCAGAAAGGTGGTGGAGTTGCCATCCCTGGAGGTTTTCAAGAAACCTGCAGATGTGGTGATTCAGGATATAGTTCAGTGGCCATGGTAGCTGGATTACAGTTAGTCTTTTCCAATATTAATGATTCTATGAAATAAATTCATTGGAGAATCTTCAGTGCTGCTTTGCTGAAATCCAGTGTGGACAATTTTTGTCCTGCCCTATGCTTAGATCTTCTTTAACAGTATTCTGTTAACATTGCCACACAGGCTCAGTGTGCTGTGAAATCTCAAGGTGAACCTTATTAACAACATACTACCAGCAAGTTCTGGGAAGATGACTGGGTCTGCTTTACTTGAAGGGAAATTAGAAACATAGGACCATGTCCTGAGAAATACCACAGTGCATTTGGCTTCCTGAATTTGAAGGAAACCCATATTGTGAGAAAAAAATGCAGGGGATGACTGGAACAGAATCAATGCCTTAGCTAAATCGCTTAAACCAGCATTCCTCCTTCATGCTAGAGCAAAACAATGCTACAGCTTGAGCTAGAACAAATTGCTGCTTAATAAGGCCAGAAGTAAGTCATCTCTTTCAGCTAATTCCTATTCAGCCTCCCCAGCTATAAAACACTTATTAGAGAAAGCTTAGCAGCTGTACTGCTCTCTGAGGCATGAAAAATCTTGATTAAGTTTGCTATACTGGAGTCAATGAAGCTTAAACCTTGATATACCAGGACACAGGAAGGGACCAAGCTAGCTTTACACTCCAGTGTCCTGCTGACCAATCAACAAAGGACTCTTTGTTTTGGACTCTGAAAAGCAGCTTGCCAAGCCTCCTGCCTATAAGATAAGCATCGTGTTGTCTATGCCTAGCTGCAAGGTTAAGAGCAGCAAGTGAAGAGCTGTGGACACAGAGGAAAAGGAATGGATAGTTGAAGAAACCTTTGAGGCTGAGTTTCTGGCATGCCCAATTGTGACAGAGAAGAGTGTGTCTGTGTGGGGGAGAAAATGACCTTGAAGTTTTTCAAACTTCATGTGCTGGATTTGAGGAATATATTTCAGTGGCCTATTATAGTTGCCATAACAGCTCTAAGTAAAGTTGTGACTTGAGTTCTGCTTCGTTAGAAATGTTAATGCAAGTTGATTAGTGGTTGATACAAGTTGATTAGATTGAGTCAAATTCTACCCTGAACCATGCAGATAATTTTAATTAATTATCTATCATAGACATAGTCTGGTCTTTCACTTATGTAACAGGCCAAAGTCTCCACTACATTATCTTTTCCCTATTTGTTACAGAAAACATTGTTCAGCTCTGACATAAACACTAATCAGTTTAGCACTGTATTAAAATTAGCATTGTAGGGCTATTTCCACTGTCACTCTGAATATTTCTCATGAGATATTGATTATTTTATCTTCAACTTTTCTAAGCAACAAGGTGTGTTTCTTGGAATAAATGTCTGCACCAGATTCTGTACCCAGCTGTGCAATATAACACCATGGACAAGCAAAAATGAGTGGGAATGACACAAGTGAGGTCATACTTTGAATTGCTGTCAATGGAACACTGACCAGCCTGACTTTATGCTGTTCTATGTACAGCTCCAAGTCTGTCTCATCTTATCATCATGGTTGTCAAAGCTGGAGAATTTTGCCCCCTGTGAAGTTTAAAACTTCCCACCTTTTAGGTGAGTCAGTGACTTGAGAGACTTTTCCAAAGTCTGCAAGGAAGTAATTCAAATCTGTGAAGTTTCTGATACTGATTGTCTTTAGCAGCTGTGAAATCTAGTCGATCTTGGGGCTGAAGCCTCTTCTGTTGCCTGAGTAGGAGAGCATGAGGCCAAGGAAGGAATATCTGACGTACTCCAGAATTATTATTTCCATTTGGTATTTTCCTTCTAGATGTTTCTGCGAAAAACCTATTACCTGGCCAGGTAACATCATTATTCCTGTCTCAGTTTAGTGCTTTTATGTCTAGAACAAATCACAAATAAGGCACACAATTTTTTCTGGCCAACATATTTTCATCCTGAATCCTAAGAAACTACCAGTTATGTCACCTGCTAGGATTTATCTTCCATAGTTGTTAAATATTGTTTTCATAGACAGGTGCAACTACAAACGCATTGCAGTGAGCAGGATGTAGGCAGAGGTAAAAATAGCACTGAATGCATTTGTCATTTGCGTGCAGACTCAGCATGCACAGCTTTTACTTTTGGTTTCATTTTGATTAATAGTATACATTTTTTGGTGTGTCTCTCAGGAGTATTGATCCATTGCATATAATGAGATTTGAACAGTATCATGGTACTGAAAGGACTAACCTAGCACAGAGATGGAATTTTATTTGCTACAGACACAATAGTATTGCAGTTATAGAATTAACAGCATTTTGATTGCTGCATTTTCAATGTTAATTTTTTTCCCCTGTTTGTTCTGGGGTGTGACATGCAGAACTCTGAATTAGATCTGAAAAGTGGGGAAAAGCTTAATGCAGAGTTGGAATTCTTTACATTTACTCAGATTTGTTTACTAGTCCTTGAAACAAATGAAAGACATTAAATTGCTTTTCCATTTGTTTTCATTTTGTACTTACCATGAAAGTATTCTCAAACATATTCCCACATATAACCACAGAATGTATCTGGTTGAAAGAGACCCTCAAGAGCATCCAGTCCAACCTTCAAACCAGCACTGAAGGGTCAATACTAAACCATGTCCCTGTTCAGCAGTTCCATACACCACTTCAGGGATGGTGACTCCACCACTGCCCTAGGCAGACTTTACCAATGTTTGAGAACCCTTTCAGTGAAGAAATACTTCTTATTATCCAGACTAAACCTCTGGCACCACTTGAAACTCTTTTCTCTAGTCCTGTTGCTGATACCAAGGAGAAGAGGCTGGCTGACTCCTTGCTTCAAGCTCCCTTCAGGTAGTTGTAGAGAGCGATGAGGTCTCCCCTCAGTCTTCTCTTCTAATGAGCTGTTGTAAATGTGACAAAAAGTATATAAAATATCTTTTGATTTCTTCATTGGTAATTTAATTTTTTTCTCATCTTTTGTAATGAAATCTAAGATTAAAAGGCCCTAGAAACATGGAGATTAATCGGGAAGACTTTTCATCTGCAGTGTAAACTTAGAACCTCTTTCTGTAGCTCCAGTCATCAGTTGCTATTGCAAAATATCTTAGCAAGGAAAGAAGGGATAGTAGCTGGACCAAGGCCACCTGAGCAAAACACTGACCGGGAGGTTGCAGTTATAGAATCCATAATCATGGAAAACATTTTTTATGATTAATGAAAATTGGTTAATGAGTAACTAGCAAAGAACAGTTCACACCTCTGTGTTGTAGTTACTTGGCTGCAATAGGCTTAACATGGCTGTTATGTTTTATTTGTATAACCTTGTCTGACTTAGTAAAACTCTTTTGAGTGTTTTTACAAGTTTGTTTCTTTTTTCCTTTTTTTTCTTTCTTTCTTTATTTTTTTATTTTTTTCTTTTTTTAATTAAGAGGCTGACTTTTTCTGACAGCCTCTGATGTGCATGCCATATTTAGGGAAAGGTTCAGAAAGACTGACACTGCATGTTTCTCCGAGTGTAAATAGCAGCAAATTCAAGCCTTTAGTGTCATGCTGCCCAGAACAAATTTTTCTTTTATATATATTCAAATATCTATATTCACGAAGTGGCTGGTGTTTCTAGGTTGTGGTATTAAAGGTTCAAGGCACTATTGCTTTAAATTGTCATTCAGAAGTTGAGCATCACTGCTGAAGCAACACCAAAGCATGGCATTACGAAAGGATGGTTATCTTCCTGTAGAGGTCACACTGATGAGTTCTTGTGCTTTTTAGTTCAGAATGTATGGTTGAAATGATGCAGAGCAATGTGTTCCTTGACAGCTTTTGCCAAGGAAAAGCAAATGCTTGTGGTGGTTACCTCAGTAACTTGTGTTCTGTCCATTCCTTTACTTCTATTTATTAATTTGTTAGTATATCAGCAAACAGATAACATAATTTTGATAGGCACAAGTCCACTAGATCACCTTACCTGCAGAAGTCTTTGGTAGTTAGAGATTATGATAAACTAGCAGTGCTGCAGTTGCAAGGCATAAGACATACTCACATTCTCACCTGTTGACTGATTCAATTGCCCTGAATTTTGGCTATAAATTAATTCCACGGACACTGGAGTTTCCCAGCTGTATCTATCTGCATCAAAGCAAATGCTAAAAAAGGAAGGAAAAAACTTTTCAATAGATACCATATAAAGTTCAGGCAATTCAGTTAGGAAGTACTTTATATGAGCACACTGGAGTAGTTAGACACAGTACTTAAAAGATTAGTACAAAAGAGCATTAAAAAATTACCAGAAGAGAAAACTAATATTCTAAACTGATTTGGCAGACCTGTGAATATCCTAATTTCACTCTTTCTCTTGCCTGACCTCTCATCCTTCTTTCACTCTTCCAAACATGTTAAAGGACTGAAATCATAGCCAAGTACTCCAAGCAGGCACCTGTAAAATAATAGATATGATTTTGGTTTTGTAATTTTGTTAGGAGTATATTTTTGTTATCAGGAGGTTTTATTTGAAACTACATCTAGTTACCTAGTTTAATGCAGAAGGCAAAATTGAATAATCTACCGGGTATAATCTAACGTGCACGGAAATTGACACCCCACTTCTTTAAGCCCAAACATACAGTGACTTGTACTAACCATTAATTTCACTGCTTAGAATGGCCTTAAATGCACCTTGTATGCATAATGTATGGACATGTATCATGGTAGGCTGTAAAACATATCACTGATCATCTTATCTCTTTTCCTTAATCTCTTTTCCTTGTAATTTGCTGACAGTTTTTTGCCAGACCATTTCTTTAATGTCTGCAGTGATCAGAACTGGACCATTTACAGTGCAAAGAATTGCCATGCTTTTGCTCCCACATAAACAGTAGTATTAAAGGTGATTGAGAATAGTCAAGTAGAATTGGAATGCACATTTCTGTGTTAAAGTGCTCTGTGCCGTTGAGTAATGACATCCTCTTCACAAGAAGGATTTTCTTTTATATAGACTGGGAAGTTTATGAAGAGCCTCATGTTACCTTCTATAGTCACAGGTACAGGAGTATGTGTTTTTCCAGTTAAGGATGTACCCAGAAATGTAGATGTAATCCCAGAAATTAATGCATAGGTTTTACTTGAAAAGATAAGTCTGTAAAGCAGTATCTCCTTGTTTCTTCTGTTTCTTCTCTGTCAACAGCTGATACCCATTTACTCAAGAAGACAAGGTGTTATTCAAAGGAAAAGTGTGTGAAGGTGAGCTGAGCATATTGTTTACCTATTCATTACACAGTTTTCAGCTCCAGTGTGTATTTCATAACCTTCGCACAACTTTGGAAGTCATAAATAAAAATTGAAACCTATCATCTCCCAAGAAAAGCTGTAGCAGGAGTAGAGCTAACATTGTGAGGAGCAGCAAAACATTTTGAGTATTCAAGGCACTTAGATAGCAATTGACTTTTTGCAGTGGTCAGACTCCTAAAAAACATGTAAAGCTGTGTAGCCACTCCTCAACCATCCAGGATGATCACATATTTTTTTAAGTGCTACTATCTGAGTCACACTAATATTAGCTAATACCAGCAAAAATCATCTTACCTGCTTTAGACAAGCAAAGAGAAACTAGAGCAGGCAGAGTGACATAGTTGCATTAAGTCTTTGTAATGTTGTTCTTAGCCTAAAACCTAATTCACTAACCCTTTTCCACCAGTATATTTAAGCTTTAGAGGTAACATTTTAGGCAAATAATAACAGAGTTTTTGTGATCTAATATGAAGGGTTTTCTTTAGCACTGACCTCACTAAATTACTAAGCAATTTGGTTTTGGAGGGAAATGTTGCAAAAATAGTTTAACATACTGTAAACATAGTTTAAATTTAGCTTTCTAATGGCTCCTATTTTTCTCTCAGATGAGAGGAAGTGAAGTGGAAGGGAACTGGTATTCTAGCGTTTGTATTCATCTGGGATATTCTGTGTGCAGTCATACAGGCCTTAAAACATTCATGTAGAAAGAAACAACAAAATCAAGTATTCTTTATTATTCTAGGACCTGCAGTTGTCTGAATCTTGCATTTGATAAATACTGTTCACCTTTAGGGTGAACTTGTAGGACAGAGGAAAAATCAAAGATAACTTGAAGAATAACGAACTTAGAGATTGCACACAAATTCATGTAAACACCAAGCTGGACTAGTCTAGTTCTTATCAGAAAATACCTGTTTCAGGCTGGAGAACATAGTATCTGCTGGAGAGATAGGACCTTAATTACCAAGCAGGCACAATTAACAAGTCCTGCATTTTCCATCTATCAAGAAATCTATTGCCAAGGTGTTGAAACTGAGAAACTGAAAATTGTGCTTACTGTGTCAGGAGAACTGAAGGGTTCCTGCTAGCACTGCTCTGTTTCTATGACATCTCACTGTTGTTTCTAAATCCTAGGGTATTCTCTGTGGCTCTAAAGATGGAATAATTGTCAATAAAACTGGATATAGCTGAGTTCCCATGTAAGCCAGAGTAAAACTACTTTACCTGGTATATATGTAATTTGCACTGAATTCATTACACAGACTAATGAAGATGCACATTCATATGATTTGTCCTAGGAATGACTTGATAAAACAATTTGGAAGCTAAGCTTAAAGGAGGTTAGAAAATAAATGTCTAATTCAGTATGGTGAAGTACCACTTTTGTTATACTCCACTCCTAGAATAGTTCTCCATAATTCTGAAGCTCAAAACCATTTGGTCATCAGGCATTTACATCCTTTTAGCATTGGTGTCCCTGCTGAGCTTTATATATTGACCTTAGGGATTTTTTCCATTGCAGGAGATGAAGAACTATATATGAATAAAGGGCAATTTGATCAGCAAAGTGTTCTTAAAGGAGCCTGTATTTGATGGCATTTCAATCCTTGATTGTTACCTCCGCAGCTGCATGAACTGCATTTCTTTGATTTATTCTTCTTTCTCAGAAATGTGGTCAAAGCTTGAAACTTGGGGCTAGGAGGATAAAAAAAGCTGTGATTAACATCTGCAGTAATCAAGATTTGTTCATATTTGTTAATACTTAGGTTAAGACCCGTTATCCCACTTAAACAATACTATTCTACCTGTTGGAGAGATCCCCACAGGTAGTGTGCTGTGATTCTGCTGCAAGGCATACACTAGCAAAAGTACTTGGAGCTCCTAGAGTGCTTTGCTGTAAGAAGTTTCTGTCCAGTATGTGCAGGGCAGATTGATCTTAAGAGAGTAACATAAAGTGGGAGATCAACTAGGAGAAGAACAGGCCTGCTTAGGAGATGTCTCTGGTGCTCTTACACACTCCTCCTGTTAGCAGTGGCTGTGATAGTGGCTGTACGTTTATGAAGGGTGTATACAGCACATGCAGAGTGAATTCCCTAAGGCCTTGCAGGCATTGAGCACATTTTCTTGTGAGTGCTATAACAGAGCTCTGAAAGACAGTAATCAGCAGTGCTGAGCTGCTGTTCTTACAGCCATTCTGTGAAAGCTAGCAACTAGGTCAAGACTGCATTTTTATTTCTCAAAAATGCTCAAGCATTTGTCATACATTGTTTGTACTTATTGCCAGATGGATGACTTCAGATCTTACTTGAATCTACAGTAGATGCCCAGCCTTACAGCAGAAATACACCTTATAGCAAGGAAACCCAGTGCTTTAGGGGATTCTCTGTTACGTACAGGGTTAACAGGAAAACAGCAAACCTTATTTATGTGTAGTACAGAAATTGCCAGGGCAGCAGAAATATTGTTTTCTTTCAATGATTAATGTGCTCAATAAAAGTGTAGCATCTGCTGCCAGCTTTCATTAACACATAAATGAAAAACAAACCCTCGTGCTAGGCAGTGTATCTGGGGACAGCTTAAACAGGACTGAGCTGCTTTGGACTTCAGCTATTTTCTTTAGCACAACAGTGTGGTGCACTTTCTTGTTTATAGGATAAACACATGGGATTGAAGTGATCTGTGTAGCACACAGGAGCAGTTGCCAACCCATAACATTCTGCAGGATGCAAAAATTCCATAGCTACTCTCTTGGGAGTCATAGGCTACAATTTTCTTGCATATTGGTTTCAGTGTAAATAACAGTTAAATCATCAGAACAGACAAGCTGCCAGTAAAACTCTGAATAAAGTATTACTTAGTTAATTTTCCTTCTTTCATAATATAAATTCAGCAGATTCGGAGCTCAGTCATGGTATTAGCTTAGGAGATGTGGTATTTCACCCCACGTTGGTATGAGTTATGCATACAAATATAAGACTGTACATAGGTGCTTTCTTAGTTGCTCTCAAAAAAAAAAAAAAAAAGACTGAAATCAGATAGCTTTAATTTTGGCCTTATTTTTTGTGGAAACTAGGTTTATTTGATCATGATGTCTTTCTCTTTTACTTTTTGTTCTTGTGATTTCTGAAGCATATTGGCCAATTCCACCCTTTTTGACCAGAAGAAAAATTAAGGAAGGGTTTACATATAACTCTGTCTTGACACTGGGGAAAGGTCACAGTGCCTACCTATAGACATCTCAGAATCCACGCTGCAGAGAACCCCTGTGAGTATGCCATCCCCACAGAAGTGAGTCCATGAAATTTCAAGAAGCTGCTCTTTCTCAGCTCTGGTACTTTCCTCCCTGAAATTTTGAGACTGAGAGTCTCAGACTGGCATGATTTTTCCATCTGCAGCAAGAACTTAATTGAATCATTCTCAGAATGCATACTGACTGGAGTGTTGTTTTCAGAGTTTCTAGTTGTTGCAGGATTTTTTTTTATATAGGAAATATGTTCTTTCAAACAAATAAGCAGAGACTATTTCCAGCAATAATGTGCCTGTCCTTCAGAGGACAGAAGCCCAGCCATTTCCAGAGCTATCTGCTTGTGTATTGGCAAGACAGACATTATTTATTCATAGTGGAAATACATACTAGCATGGCAAAACCATTTCATCACTAAAACAAAAAAGGTACAAACCTTCATGAGCTGAGGGAGATAATGGAGCAATGCTTGAAGGGTTTGTGATAGGGGACAAGGACAGCAGAGGGTATTTGTTCTAAACAGTACTCTAAACTTAACAGCAGTACAGGGAAATTAGCTGCATCTTCCACTGTACCTGTAAGCTATGCTGAAGCCAAGGAAACCTTTTCCCTATAAATGTTAGATTGGAGACCAATTCATCTGTACTGCTGTTCCCATAAAATCAGCCTCTCCCAATTATCTTCTCTGCAAAGAGTTAAATATCTCCAGGTAGACTAAGCCAGATTTCAGCAGTCACAAAGGCTAAGCTGATATGCAGCGCAAAATGTGTGCACACCAAAGAGATGTGATTTGATTTACAAATTTGCTGTGCTTTAGTGCTTAGTCCAAACTTGGTACTCACATAGCTTGTACAGTCATATGTGGAACATATGTTCTCATGTTCTCATGTTACTGAGAACAAAACCTGGTCCTGGATTGTGATAACTATCATCAGCTTGCAAGCATGATTATTTGCTAATGAACAGACATCACTCTGTATTTAATTGCATCACACTTTTCAATCTTATGTTCTTTCTGTGGTGATTAGGCTCCTCTCTATCATGAGTCATCAGACTCTTCAGGTATGTACAGTGTATGCTCTGCAGAATGATGCATTGAGCAGGTGTGGCAAAGGACAGGGCAGTTCAAGTAAAAGGAAATTGAAATGCATTTTCAAAGAGAATGTACAAATACCTTAGTGTTTGATTTCCAGGGTGGTGATTAATTGCAACTGTGAGATAAGAATATACAGGACAAATGAGAGCAATAGCTGTTTGTTATATCATGCAGTAGATTCATCTCTGGTTTAAGCTGGCTTTTGGTAGTATAAACCAGAAAGCAGGGACTCTGGCAGTGTGAAAAGAAGAAAAAGCCTGAATTCCCTCTCTCTGGTGAATTCATACCCGTGCTGAAGCTGATCCTACTTATTTACTTGTACTTGCTTGAGCTAGAGCACAAATCTTGGCTCACACATGCAGTCACAGTTCAAGAAATACAGTGGCCAGATTTAAATCATGGTCCACAGGCTCAGGAAATGTAGTGAGTCAGCAGAATTTGTTCAGTTTATACTTGAGCTAGGCTGAAGAGCAGAAGAAATTTGGAGCTTTTACCTCTTTCACTTGCATTTACAAAATATTTGTATGTTTTGGTGCAACTTGCAGTTCCAGCTTAAAGCTGTAAAAGTTGCTGTGTTCCAGGCCATAAATTAGGGCGAGATGGCGGTGCTGTGTGATGAGGCTTGCACAATACCCACACAGCTTATGTCTGGCTCAGGGCTTTGCTGTTAATCTGTCACTTTCATGAAGACAAAATTCACATCCTGTTCTTTCTTTGCTCTCTGAAGGACACCTACTATTATATGTCACAAGCAGAAATCTCTTTCTAGACAGAATCAAATTCTTCCAGATGTAACACATTGAAGCAAGATCATCTCTGAAATGAGGTTATGCATTTGCCTATTACCCAGTGCCTCACACCACTGGAAAATGAAATGAGTTCCTAGCCTGAACGTTCCTGCTGTTATCTAACTCTCGCTGTACTTCATGTCAATTATTAACATCAGCAATGATAGAAATCTTAAAACATGTTAAGAAACAGGACTCCTACAGAATTTTTGTTAGTCTGTATTATTTAATCCTGTGATCTTTATTTTGAAGGCTGCCTTTCTCGCCATTCCTTTTCCCATGTGCTCTAACAACTGGGGTGTTTTGGCCTTAATATATTGCTTTTAGTCTTTGCAGGACAGGGTGCAACATCTGTTTACTATTTGTTTCACCCTCCAGACAGAGATCTTGTTCATCATATATAAACCTTCTGCTTATGAGTTAACTTTACCTAATAATACAACAACAACAAAAACAACGGAAGACATGAGCCACTGCTAAATGGCTTTGTTGAACTCTTAGTTCAAAACCATATTTATGTATATTAAGGAAGTAATTGAATATCTGCCTTGAGTGCAAAAAGGTTTTTTTAGTTGTTTGGCTCACAAAATTTAAGACTCAGTGATGATCTTTTACTTTTTCTCAGTGTAATAAATAATGCAGTGTGAAACCTGCTAACTATGTGAACACTCCAGTTATGTAAGATGTTCAGGGGAGGGAACTGTAGAGCACAGATCAATGTATAGTGTGGGTATTTGGTATGAAGTATGAATACTAGGGCTGATCTGGCTGTCTTCTGCTTCAAGTGCAGGTTTAAAGCAGTGCATACTGAGCAGAAAGTACTTGGGATTCTCCAGCTGAATGTGTGTACTCAGCCTCTAGGAAATACTAGATTTGGTATAGCATGTGTGTTGGGATGGAGGAAAATGTGACTAGAGACACCCTTCTGCTGGATCTTTTCAGAGGATAGAGTTTTAAGCTTTACCACCTGGCAAATGTCAAAGCAGATTTCCATCTCCTTTGACTTCTCTGGGTTTGGGTCTTGGAGAAGAGGTGCAGGGAGCTATAGCTTGCCTCTTGACAGCCTCACTACACCTGTCATCATCCAACAGAAAAGGGTTATTCTCTGAATCTAACTCAGGAGGAGTTTAGGGAGAGAAAGAAGTGCAGGCCTAAACTCATGCTATGATGGTTTTTCAACAGACTAAGTGGTGTAACCCAGTACTGGGTAATCCCATGCCAATGGTTTTTCATGCCATAATGTAACTGTGTGTGCAGATGGCATCCTCTCTGTCTCCTTTCCTTGTGCATTTGCATATTGTGAGGTACCTGTGACAATGAAATACAGAGATCAGCTAGAGAAAAGATACCAGAAAATTTAATGGCTGAAGTTTCCCCAGCTTCATGGACCTATACCATAAGAAATGTTCTAGCCTTGCAAGTGTGAGACAGTGATTTACTCTGAAGAGTCACAGTCTGTTACTTTTTCTCTTTTGCCTTCTCAACTGGAAAAAAAAAGTCTGCCAGGACTAATCCATAGTTGTGAATGTACTCATCCTTCTCTGCAAGAAAATTGATCTCTGAGTCAGGATTCTCTGAGAAGTCAGCTAAATGTCAAAAGGGCTGTAGGTTTCATCTGTTCAGGCCACACATTAAAAGAAGCAGTAGCATTAAACAGTATCAGAATGAATCAGTGATCCTGGTATGTAAAAGTGCTACTCTTAAATTCTTAGGAATTATGTCATTGCAGCGTGATACAAGTCAGTCATGAAAATATAACTCCTTTTTTTGAGTTTTTGGTATATTTTATCTTTTCAACTGTAAGGTCAGCTAAAGGATAAAACCAGTGTTAAACACAAATAATTTATTTTGGAAGAATTGGTAAATTTGGGATGGATATCAAGCATGAGATTCTAATTATATAAGGAATGATGCCGATTATTCCTTTGTGCAATCATTGGACACTTCTTGGATGCCAGAAACAGTCCTTTTGTATTCCAGGTTAAATGATTTCTCAGAAAGATAACCAAAACTAACCAAAAACCCCTCCAAAAGAAACCCCAAATTAACCTGCAAAGAAATCAGGAAGTAAGTTTTGTTTTGCAATGTACTACAACTGGAAGAGAGAAAGGTCTTGAGGAGCAGTGGTCAGAAAAGTGCTGTTAGACATTTTCTCCTTAGTACACAGGTTTTATGATTAAACTGATTTAAAGAATAACTCCAGAACACATTCTCCTGGAATGAGAGTTTTTATTTTGTAAAATTAACTGAGATGTATGATGTATGAAGTACTGTGAGTACTATGAGTGGTGTATGAAGTACTGTGAGTACTACGAGTGGTGTACGAGTATGAAAGCTCTTAGTGACCTCAGACAGGTTACTGCAGACAAAATACCTCAGCAAGCTGAGAAGTAAGCTGTTAAGATGTATGGGTATGCATTACATTACTATATAATCTTGTACTTGTGGTATCAGTTATCTAGTAGCAGGGCAGATATTGTTCCCATTCTAAACTGAGCTACCTGAGACACAGTCTTACTTGTCTTGAACTGTTGCACAGAAATGGTAGTTGAAGGTTGTACCTGCAGATCATTCTCAGGTTTACTCCTCCTCCAAATCTCCAGAACACCTGCTAATGTTGCATCCCAAACCCGTCACTGCTGTAAGAGGCATGTGTGAAGACATGATCAATTTCCAAGGGACTTAGAGAAGCATTAAAGCCAGTGACTACTTGAGGTTTACTTGTCTAGAACATAGTTATTATGTATCATTTACACTCAAGGAAAGAGATAAAAGTGGTATCAGGCAGAGAAAATTGTTACTGAAATGATCAAGGGATTGGAGGGGTTTGTCATAGCATAAAAGGCAGAAGTGCATTTAATTAAGCAAAGCAGCGGCAGTGTAGAGGCTAACAGATAATGTTGACACAAGAACCAAGACACAATTGTCCAAGAATAAACTTGGAGTGGAATTTTTATGTAAGTTAGAAAACAGAAAGTCTGAAACAGTCTTTCAAGGAAAGTACTGAGAGGGAGAAATCATCTGCTTTTAAGAGGCAACATAATATTTTTATGAAAGGATGGAACGATGTAGTGCCATAAAAGGCAACTGCACTCTGTTGCTTATGAGATCATCTCAGTGAGTGTTCTTAGAATCCTGAATTTCTATGTACTGTTTGAAGACATAAACAGGATTGCCACTGCTCACAGGTAAGTATTTGGTTCTCACTGAACGAGGCTGTTCCTTGCTGTAGATACAGTGCTATCACAGTGTTGAAGAGCTGGATCCTAAGAGCCATTGCTTAAGCAAGAACTGGTGCAGAGGGCTGTGCTGATGTAATTGCTACAGCATGTGGCATGTGTATCTGTAAGCTATAATCCTTCATCATCTACTATTGTAAGTCATGTGGCACTATGTGGAGAGCAGCAAACCAGGTGAGCTAATGACATCGCCAGGGATTTGACTTAAACTTTCTGGTTGCAACCTTCATTCTCTGCGGTCGTTAGAATGTGCTGTTAGCTAAGGCACTGCTGCCTTTTGGTAATTTTCGAGATCCCATGCTGCCCTCTGGAGGTTGCGTCGTGTACGGTTTGGGGTTGGGACGGAAAAAGACATTTTAGTTAAAACTCATTTCTTACGGAAACAAGCAGATTAGACATGAGCATTCCAAAGCCATCTCCACGTTTTGGATGTTACAAAAGGAACTGCATATGCAAGTCGTTGAAAATGTCTTTGTCATAATTTCTCTACATTAACTCCTCAAAAGTTCTAGAGGATCATGTGCAGAAGTGTTAGCTGCTGACAGAAAGAATAGGACTGCTTGGTTGCAGACATTGTTCTGTTTAGATTTGAACACGGAGATAATTTGCAGCAACGGGAGAAATTCTAGTACTATGGTGTTGTTCAGGTCTTGCACTGAGTCTGATCCTGCTGCTACAGTCACTGATACATCTCCTGCTTCAGAGATCTGCCTGCCTGATAGTTGCCTCCAGGTCTGGTGTCTCCTATGCAATGATTGCTTAAGAGAATTGAATGTGTCTGTAATGGTGAAATGAGGAATGCAAGTGGTCAAAACAAGCACTTGTAAAATACATGCAAATTTTAAGCACAGAGGACAAAAACAGCGTGACAGTAATTGCCTCTCATAGTTTGGGTTTTCTTAACATTAAAAAAAAAAAAAAAAAAAGGAAAGTTACTGGAGTGACTCTGTGTAATAGTCTCACTTAAATGAATTGTTCAGCATGAGACCAGATGGACAATGGTGGGAATACAGTTAGGTGAAGTAGGTTGCCTAGTTGCTCATTCATTACTCTGGGAATCAATCTGTGGTACAGTGTGTTCATCAAACAGACTGAAACAAAGAAGGTTGGAGCTGGTTAGGTCTCATGTGTTTCTGTGCTGTCGTAAGGCTTGAATTTGACAGGATATGACATTTTAGTCATCTATCTTCTCCCCTTCTGCTCCACAGTCCCTGTGCCATTTCATGGGGTTCCCAGAGAAGATGAATGATAGCATCTAGAAGCAGACATATGGTGTGAGTGATTTCTGGTGGCAGAAAGTGTGATAGAGCTTATACTGCCTCGTGTGAGAGGCAAAGATTTCTATTTGTCCATCTAGCTGTAGACTATTTGCTGCCAGTCCCTAAGGGTTCTCTTCAAGGCTTCGCTGTGTGAAACTAGGAGCCAATGCAGTCTTTGGTGAAGCTTCTTTCAAATGATTCCATGCTTGGCAGATGGCACTTTGTAGGCCGTGGGGCTGAGGCTGACTGGCAATTGTAGCAGCAATGTCAAAATGAACACTAGCCTCTACACTACAAATTTCCATTCCAACTGCTTAAACAAGGATTGTGGCTTCCTGTAGTGCATGTCCAGCCTGCCTGTCTTGACTAGAATTAGTGATTGTTCTTCACTGAGCAAATATCCATGGAATGACTAATGCCAGCAAACCTCAAAACCATCTCCGTTACAGGGAGTAGTGTTGCTGAATATAGGAGAAGTATGCATTCTTAATATCACATTAAAGGAAAGCCAATGTCTTTTCCTGGTATCTTCTAAAAATCCTGAAAAATAAGCAATGGTCTTTTTTTTTTTCATGAGGAGATATAAAGGCTCTTTACCAGGTCTTTTTTGTTCTTTTTTGAATGCCAGACGTTCAGTACTTTACTTCCTCATGTTTTTTTCAACTATTCTTGTATTTTTTCTGTAGTGATTTGCACATACAATGAGTAAACAAGTTTAAAATAAGACAGAAGTGTTTATAGCTGACTATGAAAAAAAACAACTTCCTTTTTCACAGTTTGCCTGTTTGAAAGCCAAACACTTTTAAATGTTAAAATTCTTATTTCCAGATCAGGATATATCTGATAAGGGCAGCAACCATGCAAATAAAACAACAAACAAACAAAATCCAAAGGGGCCCAAGACCTTGACAGGATATTATTTCAAGTATGGAGTAATGGATTTAGAAATAATTTTGAAAGCAGGACTGCTTATACAAACACAATAGATATATTCTTGAAAATTAATCCTATTTCCTGACACCCTTAGTTTGCTCAACTTTTTTTATATGGAGAGTCCTTGACTGAGTACAGTCCTTCACTTCCCTAATGCAGAATAGGGACACCTTTCTCCTCAAGGCAGCATGTCTGTTCCTGCCTGATGCAGCATGTTTTTTCTCTTGTGTTGCTCAGAACTTCATAGAGCCCTGCACATTGAGAATACTGACATATGTCCTCATGCGTAGTTATATTGATGCGTAGTTATAGCAAAATAAATACCGAATAGATGGAAGATTTATGTTCATCTGCCTCCTCTTTCTCTTGTGGTGCTGCTCTCCTATGTCGCCTCTTTACAGGTCTGTTTCTGGAGAGGGGAGTAGTAGATAAGAATCATAGGATTATTTAGGCTGGAAAAGGTGGCTCTGCTCTGGTGGGAGGATTTGACTCCATGATCTTTTGAGATCCCTTCCGATCCCTAATATTCTGTGACTGTGATCATTGAGTCCAACCATTGACCTAACACTAACAGGTCATCGCTCAAACGTGCCTCAGCACCACAACTACATGTGGCTTTTAAACCTCTCCAGGGATGGGCATTTCATTGCTTCTCTGGGCAGACTGTCGCAGGGCTTTACAACCCTTTCAGGGAAGAAATTTCTCATCCTTTTTTTAAAATTATTTTTAAATGGCTAATCTCCATCTATACCTTATTTCCCTGAATTAGTGTGTTACAGCCTTAGGACAGGAAAGCTCAAGTTTTTGTATACGGTAGAAATATGCATCAGTAAACAAAAGCAGCAGCTGTGACTTCAGCATCGATAACCTGTTCTGTTTTATATATTACTCTTTTAAAAGTGAAATTATACATAACATTCAGCTTGATGACTAAGCCCTGATCATTTTGCACAAAGCCATATGACCTTGAACTGCGCTGTCTGATTTCAGGCTAAACAAGGTTGGTCTGGGTTGATACTACACTGTGAAGAAACAGGAAATGACCTTCAGTAACAATACAGAGAGGACATATGACCATCCAGTAAGGACATACTTTTTTTCTGAGTTGGTACTGAACAAGGTGGGAGGTAAAGTGCTGCTATTTGAAATGCTGTCCGAAGTGCAATTTCATCAAAACCTTACATAGTCACTTTTGTTCTACATTATAAATAAGATCTCTCTAGGCTTGTGATTTTATATCCAGACTAGAAATGTATTCTAATATGGTATGTGAAGAATTATTATGTTATTAAGGAGTAACAAGATGTTTCTCTCTCGGAGTTTGAGGATTGTAAACTAAAAGAAATTTGATCTTGGTAGAGCCAAATATATGCTTGGATTAGATCTGTGTGTTATAGAGATCCTGTGAGAGTAAAATTCCAGCGGTCTTAGGTCAAAAGAAGTGTCCATAGATATTGTAGGCTTGTAAGCAGCTGCTTTATTATGTACCTGGAATTCATTATGCAACTGTTACTTCAGCTATTTTTTTTAAAGGGAAGATAGTTTACACTGCTATGGCAGTCCTTAGAGAATCATAATTAATAATAGTTTAGTCAACTTGATAACTCAGATTCTGTTAGCAGCGGAGCATTTTGTTTGACTTGGTTTCATCCTGTTGCTGTGTACTTGTTGCTTCTGAAGTGCCACAACTCTAACCCTTCCAGATATCCAGACAGAGTTAAATTCTCTTGTTTTATATGGTAGACCTGGAACCTCTACTTTTCAAATGGCTGAGATGAAAATAATGAAAAATTATGTCCATAGCAAATAGAAAGTATTGCATTTTCCCCTTAAGCTGTTATGAGTATCTTACTAGTGAAGTAATGAAAGAAGTTCCTGAGCACCTTGACCACGTGCAAAGATTAGAAAGAATCTGAGGACATTTGTATGGTCCTACAATTTGTCCTCTGACTTCTTATTCATTCCTGACATACAAAGGCATGAGAGGAGTAGCTGTGAGTTTATATAAAATAAATGTTCTGTACATATATGAAACTGAGAAATTAAGTGTTGCTTTATACTGAAAACCATACAGATTTCCCTCTGTGAATGTGAGTCAACCTTGGCTCAAGAGTCTTGAAGGACATGTAATTGTCCTTAACCAAACAAACAGAGATGGCAATCTAACCATAAAGTAAGAATTTGCTGTCATATAGATAATCCACCATACAACTTGGCATGTTCAGGATCTGGACAAAATGGAACTCACATTAAGATCAGATCATTCATTAAAATCTTTCTGTATGATAAAGATGTTCAAGTTTAATTATAAGTAAGATTCAATGTTCTGAGTTCAGGAAAATATTTTCAATATTAGATCATGACGAAATATCATCTGTATGTGACCTCCTGAAGGTCATGACAGAGAAAAGACTTTTAGGTTGTTTTGGTAACAAGTGTATCACCAGCAAGGACAAAATAGGACAGGTTGAACTTATAAACATTACATCAGACCTGTTGCTAGAGATAACATGTTTGCTAAACTTCTCAGAATGAGCTGATTCTGCAAGTCATCTCCCTGTGATCAGTGCTAGGATGATTTCCTGCTATGACTGGCTAGCAGACTGGTATACCATTGCTTGCCCAAAATATTGAACTTATAAAGTGAAGCTATCTTTATTTTGTGTAAATAAGCACAAGCATTCTCTCCTGGAAGGACAAAAAGGTTGCTAGAAAATGCAAATGATGGAAAATACCAGTATGCTAACCATAAAGACATTTCAAGTTAATCTATTTCAAAGGAGATCTTATTATTACATTGACAAGTGCAAGACCTAGACCTTTCTGTCTTTTCAAACAGTGTAATGTTCATATTTTGAATTCAGCAAAATTGGGCTTTGATTATTAAATAGATTCTTTAATCATGCTACAGAATGTATCTTAGATTTTGGAAGTTTAAAACACACTAGACTTAGTAATCCATGAAATAGCATTAAAAAAACCTCATTCAATTTTTGTCATGTGCTCCTTCTCGGAGACCACATTATGTTGTGGAGGTTCCCAAAAGCTGGACAGAACAACACTCTTTCAGTAAAGAAATTATTCCTAATGTCCAACCTAATCCTTCCCTGGTTCAGCTTGTTGTATTGCTTGTTCTTTGGGAGAAGAAACCAGCCCTTGCCTCAGTCCAGCCTGCTTTCAGGGAGTTGTAGAGAGCAATGAAGTGTCTCATCAGACTCCTTTTCTCCAGACTAAACAACTCCAGTTTTCTCAGATGCTCCCGCACAGAAAAACAGGGGGAAATCTTACTTTTTTCTTTCTTTTTTATTAACCTCTGCAAGTGAAAATAATTCCTGAGCAGAAACCTAGGCATCTTGTCCTGAGTTTATAGCTCTGAGGTACAAGTTATCATAAAGAACTATGTAGCCATAAACCTTCAATGTAGTTCCATATGATTGGAAATAATTTTTCCTTCCATCTCAACACAAAGAAATAATGTAATAGTTGGTCAGTAAATCCACTGGGTAGAAAGTCTTCACTATTTAGGTCACCACTGCACATACTTGTGCACTGTCATAATAAAAGAAAAAATTGTAAAGGCAAAAAATGTCCCTTCAAAGAGGACATTCTTCTTCTCCTGAAGTTCCTCCAGTTGACCATTTGTTCAAAAAAGAGTGAAAATTGTTTAAAGTTGTGCATTACTTCCAGAGGCACAGGTTTTCAGTATCCACATTGTAGGATACTAATAGAACATGTGCACCATGAGAACAGATACACATTCTACCTTGGGTTTGTCAGTCCATATGAGTATTAATTTCCTTTCATTAAACTTTATGTTAAAAAAAAAAAAAGTTTCAGAAGCCAGAATATTTACATGTCAAATCCTATCATGCTCCTTTATCTGATTTGGGTTGTTTTTTATTTCTGCTGCTAGATTTGCATTTAATTTGGGGTTTTAACTGTGGTCAAACTCATTGTTCCAAGCAATGGGGTTTATTAGAATGGATACACTGTGAAAAAGAAAAATGTGAGAAACAGAAAGCTAAATTGTCAAGCGAACAGTGGAAGACAAAAGGACTAGCACTTTTGGGTGACTCTATTTTTGAAGGCAAATATGTTTCCAGGCCTCATTTTCAAAGAGGGTCATTGAAGTTTCCTGCAGTGCTGAATGATCTGCCATCATTTATTACTAATCAGAGTAAGTCTGAAAAACCTGTTCTGCACATTTACAGAACCAGAATCTAGCTCCTTAACTAACTGAGAGGAAACTTAGAATCTTCCATTCTCAGAAAGGTTGTAGCTTTGTACACTAAGACAAACTGTCCTGAAACTTATATTGAATACCTGCAGGAAATGTCTGTCACATAAATACAACTCTGAGAAACCTTTTGAGATATTTCTGCCATTCAGTGTTAAAATTAAGCGTTGTCATATAGGAAAAGGAAGAAAATGTATTTCTTAATTATCTAGCAATGGATTAATTCTTTTAGTGAAAAATGAGACTAGAAAAATTTTAAGGTATTCTTACACAAGAGGACATATTTTTAAAAACAAATTAAACAGCCAGCAGATGTGGACTAGTATTTCTGTAACCACAAATCGACTTTCACTTCAGTCTTCATGTACATAGAAAGAAGATTTCCAGCTACCTCTCTTATGTAGCACTAAAATGTAGAAGTAAGTAAAACCGACTTAATTACACACACACACATCTTCATGCATTAGAAAACATTTGTTATCTAGAACACAAAATGTGTGTAGCTCTTCCTTAAAGATAGATGTTTACTAGAAGATTCTTATTCCGCCTTCCCAATGCCCCAGTGTCTGCTAAATCCCAGGATTACAAGTAGTAATGAAGTATTATCTTGCCCTCCTCCCACCTTCTCATTCTTCCCATGATTATGTCGTAGATTTAAAGCACTAATTAAAGTAAAATATCTTAAGAGTACTTTGCATTAGAAATATTATTAATTCAACTAAAATAATCACTAAAAATAATCACTTCCTGACTTGTACTGAGAAACTCACATCCACAATTCTTGTTGAAGTAACTTTCCCATAGTTTCAGCCAGTAAACCATACTGAAATGCCGTATGATCACCTGTGTCACTGCATGGTGTTATCCCAAGAAAGAGGTCTTTCTCAAAGCGAGCTTAGTGGATCTCTGCTCTGGGATTTATACAAAGCAATAAAAAAATGACTGGGAAAAAAACAAGGCAAAAATGCAAGTATATTTTAAAATATAATATTAGCATTGTCAACATGTAAGACTTTATTTACTGCACAGAAATAAAAATATTCAGAATAGTGTAATTTGTTTCGGGGAATGCACCAAAAAGTTTCAACAACTAACACGCAGTGTTTCTTTGCAAAATAGCCCTTTGCATGATGCTGAGGCTAGAATGGTTTTTGCCACTGGTATCTACATTCCTATAAAAGAAGGTCATTAGAGTCTATTGTGGCAGCTCCATTTGGATTGCCTGTCTCTGTCTCTTTACACAAGTCAAACAATAAATAAAGTCAGTCTGTTAATAGAAGCTAGAGGTTAAACTGTTATTTATTGTCACAGTTTATGGAGAGATTCTGGAGAGACTGTTACTGACCTTCTCTGCCTACAAAATAAGAGTCATGTATTTATCCCAGGCAATCCATTTGCAATAAAAAACAAATTGCAGTCTTGCTGAAGTGGTACGTGCAAGCACGCAGAAAGTGAGCTATGATGATAAATACTGATGAGGAACAGTTGCTGAGTTAGTGCATCACAAATTCACATCATGCTATGTCTCAGCATGTTGGGTGTGGAAGTAGTTGAGAAACAACAGATTTCTTCCTGCAGTTTTTTTTCAGTATTCTTTTAAGTGTTGCCTAGGATTTGCATAATGTTGAGCATGAGAAAAGCATATACCACATCTTCAGCTCTTCGAATTTATGTGGTAGAGAGCTGTAAATATAAACAAACAAAAATTTGTAAAATACATTCTTTTACATTGGAATAGCTGTAGAAAAATCAACATAAGAGTCACTGGCTTACTGTGCTTCCATTGAATTAAGAGCATGGTATCACATTGGTTTGTGGCAGTACCTTTGCAACACACTTAAAATCAGAACACACCTCAGAAAGAGGCCTCCAAGGGTTGCTGTAAGCTTGCAGCCATGAAGATACTTCCTGACCTCATGTAGTATGGAAGCTCCTTGTTAGAATGAGGAGAAACATCTTAAATTGTGAGGATGTCAGACATATAGACTAAGCCTCTCGAAATGCTAAAAATGGTGAGAGAGAAAAAAAGCTCATAAAAAAATGTCATTTACTTTTGTATAAAGCAGGTAGTATTTTGCTTCCTCACCCAATCTGCCTTTCAGGCATATGCCTGATCAAATTCTGACTGTTTAAGAAGTTTTTAAGGCCACTTCCTTCTGTAGCCTTTTCAGAGTGCCTAGCTGTGACTTCACATATGACCACACCACAGTACTACAGAAGTAAATAAACCATGTCTCATTGAAGAAGAAATTATATCCATCTAAGATATGTCCTTCTTTCTTAACCTGACTTGTCAAAGCTTGTGAGAAGACACTCAGAGAAGGCAGAAAAGAAGTCTTACACATAGCTAGATAACTATTGCTAGTATAGCTCTACATCACAGCAAAAGCAGAGTGGAGGAGGGAATACTTTCAGTCAGATATAAGGCAGATTAAAATTGGCTGCAAAGAAACTGTCTAGCATAACATCTTTGCAAAGGATGACTCAAATGCATCATTCCCTCATCGTCCAGGAATACATAATCTGCAGGGCACTGGATGGCTGCTCAGACTAACAGACATAAGAGGGCAATCACTTTACTTGCTACGTCTTCCTTGTTTCAAAAGCAAAACGTTTACAAAGATTTAAATACTTTAAATGCTTGAAGAAATAAGGTTATGATTAATTTCCCAACTGGTGTCTGGGCAAGCACCTCTGAAGTCTGTTGTGTTTAACTACTGAAGAAGCACTTTGATTAGTTTTAACATTCTAGTTTATTCTTCAGAGTAACCCCCACATTTTCAAGTTCATTAAACAAGACACAGAGAGGTAAGTCCTTATCTAATATTTTCTTACTAATATATTTGCCAAAAAAAAAAAAAAAGAAAAACAGCAAATAAACACCATAAGAAAAGGGAAAATATATGGCATAAAAATAAGACTACCACATTTTTAGAAATTTCTGAAGTTCTTGAGAGGACATTTCTCTGGAAAAATAATACTGCTTTAAAGGAGAGTGGGCTAGATCTGACTGCATTAGCCAGAGATAACACAAGGTAGGAAAAATGAGATGAAATATCATCTCCTCAATAGCATTGCAATGGTGTATCCCTCTAACAACCTTGTTCTATCTAAAGCATTGCTCTCCTTGCAGCACGTGGTGTAGTTTGGAACACATTGGCAAGGTTTCAGTAGGGATTTTTGAGACAAAGTGCACCCAATGTACTACTGGTATTTTGTCTGTAAATCAATTGTTATTACATATGCCTTGGTTTTAGTTGTTATAACTGTCTTCCTGGAGAAGATACCATTATAATGATTGAAGTCTTTATTCTTCCCCTCTTAGTCTTGGAAAAGACCAAAATTCCCAAAGGAATTCTTTTCATGATAGCAGAATGACTCAAAATCTCTTGTTTTAGAATGCTCCAGAGCAGGATTTTCTGAATATCTCCTAATTTTGTTTCTGTTCAATATGGAAAGGATTTGCTAGCTCCTTCCATATCACACTTTATGCTGAATTCTGTCTCTAAACACCTTCCAATGTCCTCCACAAATTTCTTGGTATAAAACCCTTTATATCTCTCTGAAGTATCCAATAATTTGTGATTAAGCAAATTCCATCTCAAAAGCGTCTCCTAATATAGTCAAACTGCAAGTCCTATACCTGATGAGATATTGACTGGGGGATAAAATAAGCAGAAATGCTTTAATGGAAGTGATTACCTTCATCTCAAAGTGGTCAGTTTTAGCACTTCTGCAAGGTGTGTGTGGTTCTGTGTTTCACATTAAATGGATGAGTTGTATGTTTTTTTCTCTGTGCTCATTGGGTGGTGAGGGATGTTTAGGAAAACCATGCCCCTTGCTGGGAGCCTTCGCTATTGGAATTCTGTATTTCTTCAGCAGCTGTAATCACTAACCCTAAGCCAAACCCTACTGTCCTAACCCTAACACTTACCATAATCCTAACCCTAGACCCTAACCCTTACTCCTAACCCCTAACAGTGGCACAGGAAAATGTTGAGTTGTATCCATTGCTGTCGTACAGGTGTGTTACACTTCCTTCTTCAGTTGTCACGTATCCACTTCCTTTTCTCTCACTGCAAGTACTTCTAATATAAATATTGACTTTTATTTCTGGTAAGTTTTATTTTTATGCTTTGTTTTGTTTATGTTCAATCCAATGTTCGTGCCTGCCCTAACTTATTGAGCACAATGTCACCATTGTCACACTGTGAGAAATCCAAGCCAGGACATGCAAATGCTTGATGAGGTCTTCATTTCTGATGTTAAATAATTGCCATAAAACGATCACAGCTGGTAATTTGTTACCTTATGTCATAGTTATTTCAGAGCAGTCTCTCCTTCATATTTGGAAGACTGTTAAACTCTATCTGAAAATCTGATTTCACACATTCTCTGAACAAGATGTTGACATTTCTGTTTATTTCTGATAGAAAATAATGAAGCTTTGTCCATATTGGCACTTATAGCATGGCAGCACATCCAGGTAGACGTATAACTTTTTTGTTGCAGACACAGCCAGCATATCTTAATATGAGATATTTAAAAATTATTATTACACTATGAACACAGCTAAAATACAGCAAAGTACCTTTGTGTGTGAGCTGAGAACTGGAAGATTTGTATTCATCAAAAGCTGACTTCAGTAAGGGGAGGTCCAGTTCACTGCCACTGCAGTCAACAGAAGGGGAAAAAAATTCTTTTTGGCTTATTTGAACAAGTCTGAGTTACCCTCAGTGAGAGATGATCAGTCTGACAGCAGAGAGAGCGAGCCTAGTGTGAGCAGCTCTTGTGTCTGCCTTCCTCTTGCTAGAACTCTTGTCCCTGAAATTGCAGCATCACTGTGTGGGAAGCTAATACAACATGCTATCTAGGCATTGATTATCTGCCAGCTACTACATACTTGTCATCTTCACATTGGACCAAATAGCCAACATTTTCAGCCAAGCTTATTGCTGCTCTGGCTAGGGCATTTTAAGCTAGGAAAGAGGCTTCTAGTGACTGCTCTGTTGTTGCTCAAGAGTTCTACCGTTTTGATTTCCAGAGGCTGTAGTACTTACTGAGAGAGCATTACATGAAATTTGTGATACAGTTAGACTTCCAAAGCACAAACATTATTGCAAAAATGAAGTATTTTGTGTTTCTTTTATTCCAGATAGCAAATTTATGAAATGCCTCGGAAATACCCCAGCTGAACAGCTGAGACAGGGATTGTTTCAGGAGCTTTCATTTTGACTCCTGCCAGCCATTTCTTGAGGTAATTAAATGAAGTCTTCTGATAAAGCAATGGAAGTTATCAAGCCTGTCATTTCAATATGGTAACAGGATTTCCATAAGCAGAGTGTTCTAATATTTATTTTGATTTTCAAATTGAAAAATGAAAGGTACAGTAGATAATTACAACAGAAACAGCTAATAGAAGATGTAAGATGTACATTGTGTCTCTAACCATTACACTTTATAGTATTAAATGAATTTATGGGAAGAACAGATACCCTGCAGTTACCAAATGATAAACCAGGTTTACTGATACTGCCATGCTCCCTTACTTCTCTCTCTGCAGTATTTCAGCCAGTCTGCTGTTAGTGCTAAGGAGATCTAGGAAGATAAAAGAGCAGTATGTTAAGACATTCATAAGAACTGTGCTATTAAGTAATATCATCTCAGTCATTTTCCAAGAGGCAACCTGGAATCACTAGTTGTGTAGGAACTGGGGACAATTTCACAGTTTCTTGCGTTATAGAATTACTTGCCCAGTGCAGACAAGAAAAATCTTACTGAATGGCATTTCGTATGTGAAAGGATAAAGAGAAGTATAAGTGAGTGTCTACAAGGACTAGAATATAGAAGTAGCTCTAGATAGGTTTATAGCTCTAGATAGCTATGTGCTAATGAGCAAAAGTTCATGTCAAACTCCTGGGTCATTTAAATGGTTGTATTATGAATGGGGGGAAATATATGAGAATATCTGAAGTAATTTCTACTGTGAAAGCTAAAAAAAAGTATGAGGAGTTCCTTAAAGCTTCTTGAAAATATTTTGCTCTGCTCCTGGATGTATCCAGGTGTATCTGAACTTCATTTTAAAAAAATCTGCAGGACTAGTTGTGGTTTCAAACTACATCAACTCAGACTATGAATGGCAAGCAGGACTTCTGCTTTCCTTTGCCACTTTTCTGTGGTGAAATCTGAAACATGCTCTAAGGATTATGAAACACTGCTTCATTAGACCCAATTGTGAGATGCTGGATGCACATTTTGTTTTGGTTTTTATTTTACTTTCCTTCCAATCTGTTTGGTTTTTGGGTGTTGGTTTTTTGTTTGGTTTTTTTTTTTTTATACCGAGACAATAGTAAAAAAGCAGTTCTTTTCTTAGAGCTTTTCATGTGCAAGTTTAATAATTCTCCTGTTAGATGCACTTGGAACTTATTATGGAAACTAAAGCTTTCAAACTAACAGCAAACGGTTATATTTCCAAGAAAAGTGTACATCTTATATCTCATTTCCTGTGTATTACAGTGTTTGTAAATACAATTTCCTTAAAAATCAAGTCCTATTAATGTTTATTAGTGCATCCACTAAAATACTCTCTTTGAAGTGAATAGACTTTTTTTCCTATTTCCTATTAGACCAATCTATTCAAAATATTTTTGTAACAGTAAGAGACAAGATGAGATAATGGTCTTTCTCTTCTACTTAATCTCTGATTATACCAGAAAACAAATTTGGATTCCCTTTAATCTGAAATCATCTTGTTCAATGGCCATGTATTTAGTTGCTTTGGGTTTGCCTGAAATTATAGTCAGTCATTTTACTGCAAAGGTGAGGAAGGCCGTTGTGTAAAGTTATCTGTGCAGCTTTAGTTCCCTGCTCTGCTTGCTGATGGACATTGTAATACTAAAATCATGACCTGAAATATATTTCTAGTCCTCTTGGGCTATTTTTTCCTCCTTAGAGAACTGCATTGGTAGTAATTCTGTCTTTATCTGCAATTCATAAAAGTGGCTGAACAGCTTCTCCCTCCATAACTAGAAGCGTTCTCAGAAAGACTCCAGGAACACAGCAGTTTCAGGTGGAACTGCAGCACACAGAGCCAGACCAGCCGCTGATTAAGGAGCTGCCATCAGCTGCAACTGCGTGGATCTCTGAACATAAACTTCTAGGTTTATTTCATGCAAAGCTGAAACTGGTTCATAAACTGACATGCTGATATGAAATTGCTAGCAACACTTATGAGAACATCCCTCACACAGAGGTGTAGCTTAATAATTTAAATAGCTGTTTTCAGTCTTTCATTTTGCTCTATTACCTTATGAAGAAACCCAGAAAGTATTTCAGTTCCAAGTAAATTTGGCTGCAGAAATTAAATATCACTGGCTCTCTTTTTAACTTCTTAAAAGAAAATGCCTTGTACAATCAACCTTCTACACTGCTGGTCATCTTGCTTTTTATTATCTCAGATTACTGGGGTTTATTTTAAAAAATGTCTTGCCTTTGAGAACCACCCTGCTTGCTTCTTCCAGTTAGTTTTGGCAACTCTATTTATTGGACATATTTTTAATTTAATTTTTCAGGTAGTTACAGTATTCTGGTTTTGTTTCTACAGTTAATTCATGGAAGAATTTAAGCACAATGTGAGAGATTTATTTTAAAATGTAGAAAATCCCCCAAATTCAGAAAGTAAACTTAAATAAAATATTAGAACAGAAGTCAATGTGGAACTGCCTCCCATGTCTTGAGAAATTCCCTATTACTCAGTAACTCACTTCTCTTGATGTCAACTATATCGTTCCCCTGCCTCAGTCCCACACAAGGACACTGCAGCTGATTTTTCCATGCAGTCTCTGCAGCAGAGCAGGCACCTTTTTATCTTCTTCTAGCATCCTCTGCTAACTCTTTTCCTGGCAGACATTTACAGCTTATTGAGGAAAATAACTTCTGCTTCTACTGACAGAAATGTTTTCAGGAACTTTCTAGGCTACTGTTTTACTTTTTTGTTTGAACGTTTCAGGGGTTTTTTGGTTTTTTTGTTTGTTTGGTTGGTTGGTTGGTTTTTTTGGTACATATATTTTATATACATTTTGCAAATTATTTTCTCTATAGAAGATATATAAAAGCACTTGTATATTTTTGTTGTACACATGCACACTCTGGTATGCTGCCAGCAAATAACCAGCTTCTGCAAACCACAGAGAAATTTTTGCTTAGAGGCATGCAGAAGGGGCACAGCTAACTTGTTTGCACTGTGATCTTTGCAAGGCCTTATAAACTGAAAGACTGTAGTACAGAAATTAGTACACATGTGAAATGTTTCCTTTCTCACCTTCAGAAAGTCCCACAACCTATGCAGTGTATCACATTTTCTCTTTGAATCATGGTTTAATTCTGCCTCAACAAAAAAAAATGCTCTTCTTAATTGCAGTTAAGCTTCTCGCGCAGTCAAGAAACTATACATTTAGAACTCTTGAAGTTTTGTGAAAGCACATCCTTGAAAAAATTGGAGTATGGAGGGGGCTAACTCCTCTGTCATCTGTCCTCCACTGTACATCCAAGTAATTCTGCTCTTCCTGAGGTACTAGAAAGAATCCCTCACTGATACCAAACAGCAGGTTCACAATACAGATGAATGCTTAGCAGCAGGAAAAGTGGTTGCAGTAAATTAAATCAAAGTGCTGACAGCCATTCCCTTGCTTGGTATTGCTGCCTTTAAGTACTACAGAGCACACACTGGGAAAGAAATGAACGGTTCCCAGCTCCAGCTCGTTATTTAGCAGCTTTCCTTGATTTCAACTCCTGTCAGATATGTGCATCTAAGGGCAGCACTCGTTGTTGTACTCTAAGTCAATAAATCCATGCAGCAAAGTGTCTCTCTTGTCTTACAGGAACTTAGGTTCATTATTTGAAGTTTAAATTGGTCTTACTTCATGTGAATGTAAATTGCTCATAAAAAGGACTTGCCTGCCTATGAATTAGTTGCTGCAACATGCAGTAAGGGTTCCACAGGCAGGGCCTCAAAGGAGGAGAGGAAATCATCATTTGCCACTCCACTGTTCACAGCTTAGTATTCTCAATTTCTTATTCAGATCTTACTATGTTTGTGTTACTTTTTACCTTCCACTCCTAAAATCACAACTTCTCTAGTTGTGCTAGGACTGCTCTAGGACTGCTGCAACCTACTGCATTTCATGTGCAGCCTTTCCTTCCGTGAGAAGCAGAAGGCAGCCCCAGCATTGGGCCATGCACTTCGCTCTGTCTGCCCTGGGCCAAGGGATCCGGTGGCAGTGTCTCCCAGGGCTGAACTGGAGTGAGCAGCTCATCCCGCTGCTGTGGCATGCTGCAGCCAGGCTGAGGTAATGGCAGGTTGCTCACCTCTGGTGCTGATGCCAGCAGTGCCTGTGAGGTAGCAGGGTCAGCCCCTGAGTGTTGCTGTGAGCACGCAGGGCACACACTGGGGCTGGGGCAGCCAGGAGGGAAGGCCTGGCTGTGCTTCCACCCCAGCAGGTCACCTGGAGCGGAGGGGCCTACAGGGCCTCACCTGGAAGCAGGGTCTTGGGCATCAGCTCCATGGAAGATGTGAGCCTTTATATGCCTGCATACCAAGAGAAGACTGGTGCCAGCTGTACCTGTCCATAAAGCACTGCCTAGGACAGGAGAGTGCTGTCACCATGGCCTGGCCAGTCTGTGGTGTAGCTTCCATTGCCCCACTACAGTCCATAAGCCCTCCTGTGAGGCTTTTCTGACTGCTGCTGCTTCAGGACAGCCTCTGGCAGAGGGAGATCCTCAGGCCTTGTGAGGCCTCTCATTGCACACTCCATGGTGGACAAGCTCTGGTGCACTCCTTGGGGAGCTGCTTCACCCTGAGTAGACATCGGTCCCACTGCAGGCTGTTTCTGGAGTGTGCTCTTTGGTCTGTCCGTTTGTACACCTTCTGAACACACACACACACACACAGAGACACAATCAGGGTGAAACAACCTCCTCTTTTTTTTTCTTTCAATTTTCAGTGCTGAAACAGCTTTCCAGGCATACACTTAGACTTGCCTAAGGGTGTTGTGAAGTGCAAGGAAAGAAGAGGAGAGAGAATGGGGGAAGAAGGAGCCCAGGGACCTGGTATTTAACCACAGCTCTGTTACACACAGATGTTCAACACTTTGCTTCTTTTGTATTTGTGCATTAGATTCCCTTTCTATAAGTTCATGACAGATGCCAGTTGTCTGTTCAGATCTTTTACATAGTTTTGAATTTTTAAAAATAGACTTTTGATTGAGGAATTCTTCATTGCTGTTTATGCAAATATGTGCATTTACTACTAGTAATTACATGTTTAACTCCTAAACATTTTCTGAAACAATGTCTCTAAAGGAATGTAACATAAATAAAACACAAGGTTCTATCCTTCCTTAAGGAGAACTGGAATTGTGTGATCCCTTAGATTCTCCTTTTAAATAACACAAATGAAAACAAGGCTTCTTCATTATATTTATCAAACATTATTCTGTATTTGATATGAGATGTGCATGTTCATATATGCAAATATACATGTAACATCATAATCATTTGAGGTTTGTCCTTTTAGGATCTTTGTCCCTGGCTGATGACCTGCATGCAAAGCCACTGTCTGAAGGGAAGAGAGGCTTGGACAAAGAATCTTTGTTAAAAGTATGTTCATTTTTCGGGTTGTATTTCTCAGTATGTTAAGGTGATTTACATAGTGAGTACTGTTTGTGAAGTTCTGTATGATTATTAAATAAAGAACTTATAAATGGGCCAGAAAATGTAACCTCTGCAATTTTTTTTTTTTAGTATTTTTCCTAAGGGAAAGAAAATCCTAATGGGTATATACAAATTGCGAAAATATAAATTATACTTCATTTCAAATGCTTTCTAGTTTCAATTGTCTCCTAATTTTTATTGTTGCTTGAGTTTTGGGCTTTTTGTTTGTTTAGTTGTACGGCTGATTTTGTTTTGTTTTTAAAAAATCTTTATTAAATGTTAAACAGAGAGAATACAATCACTAAAAGAAACAAAAAAACTTTGATTATTAACTAATAACCTATACAGAGATTAATTTTGCTGCGTAGTATTAGCAGATTCGTTACTTATCAGTGCTAATAGCTCCATCTTGTGGTTGACTGAATATTTACGTGAGTTTAATTTCCACTTCAATTTTCAAGGTCGAAAACAAAGATGAAAAAAAAGAATGCTGGTGATGAGGAGAAAATTTAGATATGATTAACTTCACTGTTGTTGTTTGTAAAGGAAAAAAAAAAGTAAAAACAAAAATAAATCCTGATAGTTTGACAGTGCCTTCAGTAGATGCAGTTTGCTATGTGTGTGGGCATAGGGGAAGGTTTAGTTGAAAAGATAATTTTAGAAAATGAAAGAAAAAGCTCACAAATACGATGAGTAGCTGGATCACTGAGTTTGAGTCATACACACTGCCAGTTATGTTTTATTTCTATTTCATACAGGTGTTAAAAAATGCTGCTTCTGAACGGCAGTTTAACCTTGAAGCTGCGATTAAAAACGTTGAGAAAATGTCCAGTGAGCTGAAGAAACTAAATGGTAATTCTGATTCCATCATTGACCTAACTAAGAAGTTGCTTAAGGCATCATTTTTAAAAGTATGCGGGTGATAACTGGATTTTCATGTAATGAAACAATGCAGTTGCTCTTGTGAGAAATGAATGAAACAGTAGTTACACAGAAAGGGGCTAACCATGGTAGCTAACCATGGCAAAAATCTATTAGGTAGGTAAAGTCATTGTGTTGTGGGAACACTAAGTGTTTTCTAATAGAAATATTGCCAGTATGTTCACACCAAACTTTATGCAGTTGTCTTGAAGTCAATAAAGCAAGGCAATTCTTCATGGTTTCTAAAAAGCTGATAGACGAACACTTCAACAACACATCGGTTGCCATTATATTAACATCAACCATTCAATAAATACCCTCATATCTTTCAGTGGAGAGCCAACTACTACTTTGTGACCTGATTTTGAATTTCAACCATCCTGAAAGGGCCAATGATTTAAGAGAAGCTGAAGAAAAATCTTGGAGCCTGACAGATTAAGTAATGTTATCTGTTTTCATGCATTATTTTCCATTAATATGACTTCAGCTTGAACTCTAAATGATAGTACTGTTTCCTGCAACTAAACTATTTTAAACTAAAAATGTGTAATGGAAAATTCTGTAAGTAGGCTATTGCTTTTGAGAAGGCTTTTATTAGCCACTAGGGCTGGAAAGATTGATAACATTAACTAGAAAGGTCAGAAAAGTGAAGATTTTCACATGTGGCTGTCTGCTATTAAATAAAGATGTATCGGAACAGCAACAAAAGATTGCAAGATATTTCAACTCAAGTCATTGCTCTCTCGTCTCAGCTGTGCTTTGGGATGTGGGATAAGAAACAGACAGTGAAGCACAAACCACAACCTGTCATTTGATCTGCCTTCCTCATTTTAAAAGTGTTGCTGAGGAAGAAAGACAAATTGCTTCTGGAAAACCAAAAATACTTTAGTTCTTGTTTCTATAGTGACTTTCTAGAGTTAGTGGTCTGAATATTCTGTCCTGAAATCTTCTTGGTCCAGAGTTTGAGTAGTCAGTATTTTTATATAGTTCATAACAGTTAATATTCCAATATACTTCATTTGTGGACACATTTGAATGTTGAGGATGTGTGTTTATTCATATACAAAACCTATTTATTTGAAGCATCCAATACAGACGTACTCTGCAGTGTTATAATTTGTTGTGCTAGTTTAGCATTTATTTTTCTTTCACTAGTGAGATAATTTAAAAGAAGTGAACCACAACTACATAGCAGGTATTAAAAAAAATATTTGACTGCAAGAAATAGGTTTTAACATTTTTTTCCCCATCATTTCTGACTCATGAAAATAAAATTTGTTAATTTTTAATTCCAGCTTCTAGCTAAATAAACTAAGATAATATTTACAAAAATATGTGTGCAGCCCTTATGAAATCTGATTGTACTTACTTGAGCAGCTACGCAGATTATTTTCCTGCGCTGGATTTTGGTTTGTGTGTATCATTTGAAAACCAAATTTGCCAAGTGACCAATTATAACATAGTAATCAAAACAGAATGCAAGATACTAGAAAACCAAGACAAAGAGTTGAATAAATCCCACTTAGCAAAGGAGAGGGGGCAACTCTTGATACAGTGTCCCCAGCTCCAGTTTATATTTTAGAACTGAAACTGCTACTGTTTCTCTTGAGAAAATACAGAAACTCAGAAAACAGTTGAGTAAGAGGAACTCAGCTTAGCCTGACTATGTCTGTTTGCTTTCTAAGAGGTTTGACTGTGCTCTTCCAATTAACAGCCACATGATGATGATGTGATGACCATAGCTGTATTTATTGGGAAGTGGATTTTGTGGGGTGGGCAGGTGGGGCAGAAACAGGATTTTGTTGTCTTTGCCTGCTCCTCAGTTTTGGCAAAGTTTGAGTCTACCACTTTAAGTAACATAATTATTGCTGCAGCTCAGATCTGAAAAGTAGAATTTTCCCCCCTTTTTTTCCTAAGAAAGCAGAGTGTGTTATTGGTATTTATTTCTGGTTTCTCTAGTGCAGTGTGGAAGTAATGTCAAGAAGATACATGCTGGAAAACAAAAATTCCTCATGCACCATATGATAAGTGTACAGTAATAAAACCAGACGTAGGAAAATCATATTTATAGAGGTTTTTTTAATTGCATTTAAGGCATAATTTAACTCAACCTACCCCATCCACTCCCCAGGCATATTGTTCTTTTTCCTTAAAATTAAGAGTTTTTACTGACTTCATCATTTTAGTTTGCAGAAAATTGAAATTTATAGGGTTCAGTAGTCTTTGATTCTATATGAGATCTTCACTGAGGTTTCATTAAATATGCCTTGCAGCATATTTTAACATGCACTGGTTTCTGGAACCTCTGTCTTTTCCATCAATTAGAAGGAGAGGTGTTCTTTGGAAGTAATCAATCATATCTGCTACAGAAGAAAAATNAAAAAGAGAAGGATGTGTCAAAAACCTCAGAATTATTGACAATTAGTAGAACCTGAGTTTGTTTAAAAACCAAACAAAAATCAAACAAATGAACAATCCACATGCAAACAAACTAAATATTTAGCCGTCTTACAAGATCTAATAAATGCTCTCAGATCAGCTGTTCATTCCTGCCATTATCTGTAGCTCAATAACTGCTAATCTAATGCAAGTACAACCTACTGCAATTTGGTTAATTTATGAAGTCTTGGCCTGTTTGATATGTGCTGTTGTCATTCTGCTTGACACAATGATCCCATCTCAAAGAGTTAACTGGTAAATTCAGAGAGTTCTGACTCAGAACTGCAGTATGTGTGCTGACTGCTCTGCCTGGTGCCAGTAAATTCAACTGTAACATAAGCAAACCAGCAGTTTGAACAAAGCAGCAAAGCTGTCAGATGTGGATTTCGACTGAGCTGTGTCTGTCTTTGTTTACAATTAACATAACAGATAAAACATTCCATAAGCAGGGATATGGGTTTCTAATATCTGTGTTCTAAGGCAAGAAAGAGATTTTACTTCCTACAGTACCATATTCTATCAGGAATAACTCTAAGACAATAAACAGAATTCCACTGAAGTAAACCAGCTGCTAGATTAAGTAGCCTGACACTTAAGAATGAGACAGCAGACACTTTCATGTAAAGGGAAGTAGTGTAGAAAAGGTACAGTACCTCTTTTCCTTTTAAGCCAGTTCCCAACAAATACACCTGATCTTCCTCCTGGTAGCGAATCTGGATGTTGTACACTTTATCTCTGTAGAGTACCATCAGTACATACGGGTGAGTAGCTGTTTTCCTTGAGCTGTCTCTTACCAAGAATGTGCCATCCTGAAAGAAGAACAGATGAAAGATGACCAATAAAAGTCACTTCTAAGTTTGGTTGGCATAACAATCTTAACTGAAACATTCATTCACTGAAAGTGGTGGTTTTGGGTTGTTGGGGTTTTTTTCTGGAATTTTTTTCTCCTGGTGAGAAAAACTGCACTATTAAAGAGTTTAGGTAATTTAAAAAGTGTTTCCTCTTTCAATTTGCGACTTAAAGCTTTCCTATCTGATACAAATGCAGATTTTGAGGGAGAGGAGGAGAGGTATCAAATTAGAAGATTCCACTAAAGCAGAAAGAAGTTAATTTCTGGTCTCGTACATGCCAGTCAAGGTTCCTTTGATATATAGTTACAGAAAGCTTAAAATTATGACAATGTATGTGTAATATTGGTAAATGCAATGATATTAGCTCACTATCTCCACTTCAGACTTGTTTTAGCAAGTCTTCCTTTGAGTCATCCATTTTTAAAGCCATCGAATGTGATTTCATAAGCTGCGCCTTAGTATAAGCCACACGTCATCTTCAGCTCCTTGCATGTGTTCTGAAGCAGCATGGAGTAGACAGATTCCCCACAGGGTATCATCTGTTTGATTCTGTAATTTGTTGTGCTGGTAAATTGTCCTGGCTAATATGGCCTGGAAAAGCATGGTTTTCATCTCCTCTAATTCCAGCTACCTAAAACTTGGAATTTGCAACAAATTCCTCAGTGTTGCCAGAGTACTATTTCTAGAGAACAAGTCGCTCCCAGGAGAGGTGAGGTGAAACTGCTTGGTCCTCTTGGGCTATGGAAAACTACATACTTCAAGGCAGGTTTAGACTAGATGTGTAACTTACAGACAAGTAAAGATAGCTAAGGTGAATCCCTCTCTGTACCGAGGCTACAACCTCACACATTATCACATTATGTACCTGCTCTCTTCCCCTGTGACTGCAATGATATCTGGTTAGGAGATGGTGAGAGTCACCAAGGGGATTTAGAGTACCTTGTTTATTCTTCGAAGAGCTGCTTCCGCTTCTGGCCGGCTAACATCAGCAGCGTACCATTCACCACGGAGTGAGGCCTGTGTGTTTGTGAGAGGGGAGAAAGGAGAAAGCCAGCTGTCACCCAGTTGGTTTGTGATAGTAACAACATGCAGAGAACTCAAGAGAGATTTGAGTGTGAGGGATATTTGGGTTTGGGAGAACTGCTGAAGGCAGATGCTCAGGGATCATACTAACCCCTGTTGCTGTATAGTAAGTGGTGCTAAGTGATTTTGAAATTATTTGCTTGCTTTAATAAATTTTAAAATCTTACAGACCTAGTTATAATGTCTGCAGGCAAGGTAGGAAACCAGTTACTTAGGGACATTTTCAGTAAAAGATGAATTTTAAGTGCTGTGTTTCTTTTGTTTGCCTTAGACATTAGCATTCTTTGCCTTCATTTTTCTCTGTTTTTCAAAAGAAGACTGTTTATTCCTTTTAAACTGTCATCTGAGACAATAATGCAGACTTGCTGTGAACATATCATATACGGTTGCCCAGCATGGTTATCACCAGGACTGGTTTGCTCTAAACTTGTCATGTTTAAAGAAATGTGAAACAGAACTGCACTTAAAGAGCTCACCAAGGCTTTATAGAAAGACAACAGAAAATGTGATGTTAGTGAAAGGCAGTTCTGCAAAACAGCTAATCCAGCAAGGAAAGATTTTTCCTATTTCGTTCTACTGGGGTTTTGCTTTTGTTGTTTCTCTTGGTGGAGACAAAATGAGGCACTAAATTTTTATACTGAAAAGGAAACCAAAAGCACCTACTAACATCCTGACGGTGACAGAGAACTAGAAAAACAACTTTGAGAAACGTTCTTTCTCAAAATTGGGATTTTTTTTTTCCCCCTGTGTTTAAAAGTTACAGTTATCACTTGTAATGCTTTATACCTCATCTTCTTCTGTGTTTGTCTGGTGAAAAGTCTGTCTGTTGGGAATTGGCAATGGAGGTCTTATGTCAGCTGTGCCTCTTGAAGGAGATCTGCTGCTGTTACCTTCAAAGATTAAGAAGTAGGGAAAAAAGTAAACCCAGGAAGACAATTTCACCTGTGGAGTCTTGATTTTATGAGGCTCAAAGAATTTATATCATTCTGTTAACAGGACATTTTCAACTGATTTGAAATCAGATTTAGGCTAGTTTGAAAACTAGGCTCTTTAAATAGGTGTATCCTTGGTGCACAGAAGCTTTAACTGAACTCTTGTTGTTTAGGTTTTCTTGCAATCAGATGAACTTAAAGGTTACACCTTTTTGGCTTCTGTACCACAATCACTCAATTGAGATCACCTCCAGTTTCTATAGAGACAGCTAGAAGCAGCCTTGTCTATTTGCTTACCTCTTTCTTAGCATGTGGAAACTAGAAAATGTCACCAGTACTGGCAGGTGTTCCCATATACAAAAAACCCCTATTTGTATGAATGTTTTCTACAAAAAAATACAGGAATGGAGGACACAAACCTAGATGTAAGCGTGGTGGTAGGGAGGCACTTGAAGACAGATTTCTAGCACTGCTTAAAAAAAAAAAAAAAAGAAAAAAGTCAGTACAAATACAACATTGCTCTAGAACGTGACTGTGCTCTGAAGAACTGATATGGAATTTTGTGTTTGTTTTACAGAATGTGAGATCCTTTCAAGATCTATGCAGAATGAAGAGGGTCTTCTCTTTTGGGTTTTACTTTGTCTTTCCTTCTCTTCACGTAAGTATACCCACTGTTACTGGAAGTTCAGTATCTGGGAATAAGTAGAGGAAGAATTGCTAATGGGCCACTAAAGCTTTTGTTTCAGAGTCAATGCAGAAGGCTTGTTTACGTAGAGACTGACTACTTGAATCCTCTACAGAAGCCAGCAGCTTGCTAGATATTTCTGTCTGTGGAATTCCACTTGTAGAGTCATTTTGTGTTCTCATCGTTAATGTTGTAACTATGTATGTGGAGCAACTGGAAGGAGCCCACTGAAGAGCCACTAACATGGGAAGTGGCTGGAGAATATCACACAGGAGGAAAGGCTGAGGGAGCTGGGACAGTTTAGCCTGGGAAAGTGAACACACTAGTTCTCTCTGATCATCATTAAACATTTATTTACTATGAAGACAACTTAGCATAAAAGTAGTGCGCTGAGAAAGGTTGTGAAGTCTCCCATTTGGAGATACTCAAAAGTTGTCTGAAGGTGGAACTGGGTTGTCTGACCTAGACACCTCTGCTTTAGCAGAGTGGTTGGACTGGATGATCTTCAGAGGGCCCTCCCCAGCTCATCCTTTCTCTGATTCTATGAGCTATGAGCTGACAGTAGCACAGAGCTCACACCCACAGCACTGTAACACTTCCATGTGCTTTCCCTCCTCTTTTCAGGTTCATGAATTTTTGTTAGAAAATCTACAATTTCCATTTATGACCTGATCCTGGAACCTACAACCAAAACTTCTCAAAACGAAAGGTCTGATCGTTAATTTTAAGTATATGTATATTTTTAATATCTTCACCTAGCTGGGAATGAACTGCCTGTATGCTTTTCCTTTAAAGTTCACCTTTCTCCTCTGATTACACACATTGTACAAAAAGTCCTGGAATGAATATGTGAATTATGGTTGCAGAACAAAAACATTTGATCACAACGTGATTCACGGCAGAGAATCAGCCAAATGGGGACCTTTGCTATAGCAAAATTTGGCAGTGCTGTTTGAATATAAGCAGAAGTGTTCATCTTAGGAATAGTTTGTATTTGCATATGACCTTGATATTGCTACTGCAATATTTGTTCTACTGGGCTGCCAGCACTTACAGAGGATAATGGTAAATGGGAGGAATTAATCAAAAAGCTATTAAAAACATTCAGGCTTAGATTCAAGGAGCCCACTCCACCTCATCAAAGACTATGTCTACATCAGAAATAAAAATTTAATTAAGGGCTCTTCCATCTGGCAAAAGAAGATGTAATGATCTAACTTTTGAAGTTGGAAAAAATCATAGTTGAAGCAATGTTCACAATTTTAAATAGGAATTATTAACCATTGCAGTAAAATCTAGTAAAGGTGATGAAATTCTTTCAGATTCAACTCTAGACAATAAGGTTGTGGAGTTTTCTAGTTTCCAAGCAATTAGTAGTTGTACTTCTAGCACTTAGGCTGTTGGAGTGTGCAGAATGCTTTTAAAGGTGGGTTTCACTGACTTGCACCTTTTGTGGTTCTGTTGAAGGAGTTGATCCCTCCCTTTTGGCATGCTTATGGATCCTGCAGGTCAAGGAGAAATGCCTCTGGAGTGGCATTGTACCTTGTAGGCCCTAAAATACTTGCTTGGCATGAAAAGGAGAGATTTGCTGATTGGTTTTGGCTGCCTAATGTACACTTTCTGCTTCAGTGAATCCTGCAGTTCTATGAAAGATTTTCCCTGATGGCAGGAACACCACAGATTAGCAAGGGTATAGGCTGAAAAATAATGGTCTGCTTTAAGTAGTCACCTTGGGTTTGTCTGAGAACCCTGTAGCCACATATATACTATCATTTGATGAACTGCAGAGAGACTGAGATTCAGGACTGACGCAAAAATGCACAAAACAAACCTTTCTGCACCAGGCAAAGTGTTGGATCCTGGCTTAGGCGGAGGCTTGATAGATTTAGATGGGAGTGTATTGGAGCTGTATGGGGGCAAAGACAGCTGTGGCACTGGTCTTTGGGGTGCATCTGTGGAGAGCAAGAGAAAGAAAATTACACTTGTGTGAGACATTCTTAAATGAGGTAAAATGAAGAAATGCTCTCACAGTACTGCTGTTTAATTAGATAAACCTAATGGAATACACTGGTTTATAAGTAGTCCTTGAGGTGTTGGTTACAGATTGTAAACTCATATGGTCAACAGAGAACTTAAAATCTAGCTGAAAAATAGACTGGAACAGGCTTGAGCAGCATTTGTATTTTCTCTCTTCTGTTATGGCTAAGCCACAATTCAGGTGCTTGGACTGCAGGAGAGCTGAAGGTGGTACAAAAACCTGTGTTAGCTGTTACATTGCTTCTAAATAATGGGTTTGAGGTTACGTTCTTGAACTTCACTCCTTTGTGAGATTTCTCCTATATCATCATAAACAACATGAACTGATTAATCTGTTTTTCTGCAGTGACCTCAGTCTTCAACTACTGGTAAGAGGGGAACAGGTTAACTGTGGTCTGCATGGCTTAAATATTCTTTATGGAGTCTTGGAGGCAATGACAATTTGTAGAGCTTGACACTGTGACAGAAGTAGAACACTGTGCCACTTTACCACCTTAATTTTAGGAACTAAAATTCTGAAGTAATATATAAACACAGTTATTGCATGAAACAATCTCTGCTTCTGTTCTTTGAGTAAATAACATTGCACAGAAGACTAATACCAGCAGAGTGTGACTGTGGCCTCTGTTAAAAAGGGGGAGGATTCCAGGTTTGCATGCCCACCTGTTTGATACTGTGTGAAGATCATAAATCTTTGAAATGTAATGTGTTTCTAAATAAGAAATCCTGCTATCTTGTAACTGTGTGATTGAAGGAAGCAATTATTTATTTCCTGTGTTCTTGCATTTTGAGGTTTGTTATATAAATCTCCAGGAGGTACTTTATAAGCATTCTACAGCCTGTCAAGAGACCACCTGACCTCGTTAAATGGCTCTAAAGAAACAGCTCTGTAATAATTTGGATTTTTTAAAGGACAAAGACAAGAAAGACTGAATTTTTTTTTAAAATCACTGTAGAAATACTTACTGTCATCTTCTTCCTGGGGAACCAAAAGAAAATGCACGTTAGCAACACATTACAGCAATGTTTTTAGAAATACTTTACAAACACTAACTTGAAAGTTAGTGAATTTTGTCTGTACAAGGATTCTGTTGCTTTCATCTAAAATTCTGGGGTTTCTGTCTTTGTGCAACAAGTAACTTCTAAAGCTCTTGAGCTAAGGTGCAGTTGTTATTTACAAATAATCTGTGAGGTGTATGTCTCAGATGGGATCTTGACCCAGATTAGTCAGAAAATCTCAGCTGTAAGTGTGAGACTCTCAGTTATCCAGGAGTGAAATCCTTATGTCAGCTGAAGCTGGAAAAAGCCCCCAAAACCCCAAACACTAGTGTAAGCAAAATCACTTCTTCCATGTCACAAGCAAGTTATTACATAAGAAAATACTCAGGGAATACCCTGAGCTTCATATAGATCTCTTTAGAAAGCATGCACATGCTATGGAAGTTTCATAAGTATTCGTTGTAACTGATTAAGAAAAAAAAACACACACAAAAACTGGTTTAACTTTTCCAGAAGTATTAGTTTACACTGGCAGTACATTTTATTGTAGTCCCTATACCTTTAAGTATTTGCTTTAAAACTGTACTTACTCCATTTTTTTTGTGTGGTGGCCAGCCCTGTCTGAAATGAAACAGAGGAAACAAAACATGAATCATAGGTGGAATATTACTCAATCACTTTGTATGCATTAGGCCATGTTTTCGACTAAGACACAAATTTGTAGCAGGTTTTACAGACTAACTGAATGAATGCAGGCTTTTTTTTTTTTTTCCTTATTAAAAAATATAAGATTCTACTTTTAAGCCTTACTCTAAGATATCATGCTGGTCCTTAGCCTATTTTGATTCTGTCGACAAGAAAAATGTATGATGAATTGACAATAAGATTAGAGCTTAAAACAAGTTTGATCACTGATGAAACATTTGGCTTCAAGTTTTGATCTAGAGTACTACGTAATATTGCTGGAGCACACGATAAGCATTTCAGTAGTTGTTCCTCTGATTAATGATCATCTCTGAACTGGAGATCTCAAATACCTTCTTGGTTTAAGATTGTTCAGCTATCAGTTATCAAGGAAATGCTGGAGAGTGATCCAGTTTGGCTAGAGAATGCTGTTTGCTATTACTGAGTTCTGCAGGCTGGTAAAATCTGTGGTAGGAAAGTAAAGCTCTCTTTTTCTAAAGCTCTCTTCTTCTAACATGCTTTTTTTTTAATCAAAAAAATCATTAAAGAAAGTTCCCTAGTTTAAGAGCTTCATCTGATGGGAAAAGCATGGATCATACATTTTTTTTGTGCACCTTGGAAGTGAGTGATACCTAATGTAATGGCTGTTACTGGTCTGACTGGACAGGCTTTTTCTGCATTCACAAGTTTCCATAGCTTACAGCACACCCCAGGCATACTCATGAAGCAAAACTTTGATATCCCCAGGCCCTGCTGTCATGCAGTAGCAGTAAGTTATGCTATCCTGTGTGACTTATCTGTAGTTTTGCTAAATTTTATTTATTCTTTATTAGACTTCAATTAAATGAACACTTACTTTACAGGGGTTTGCTTCCTCAGAGGAGGTGGATTGCCTCGTTCATACCTGTCACTTGGTGGGACAGGAGGCTTTGGCATCATTGCTAGTTGCTCCCCTAGGGCTCTAAAGTAAGAGCAAGATGATGAAATAAAGGGTAAAAGCTGCTTACTAAGAAATGACCAGATAATACTGGCATCAAGAGTCTCATCTCTAAAGGCAAAACTCTTACCTTAGCTGCAAAGTTAGAGGCTGTAAAACAACAGGAGACTGTGTAAGTGTATCAAAATATGTGAAAAATATGAATAAGCACCAAACCAAAGAGAACTTACCTTATCAGGAAGGCTTGGCTTCCGCCCTGAAAATGGGAAAAGCTCACATTTAGGCAAAACAAAAGATCATTATTTAAAGCTTCATGTCAAGCAAACATATTTTGAATAGTGTTGACAGTGAATTTTGCAGATTGCAGTACTCAGCCTCCTGAGATATAAGCCAGAAAAAGATTTTGGCTTGGCAAGAGATGTCAGAATTGTAATATCTCATACTGCAAGAAAACCTACACGTTTTCAAAGTGCTGGGTTTACTGGCATCATGTTATCTAGGTTTCAGCTTTGAATTACTGGATATGTTTTTGTCATTGTACAGCAGAGGGAAGTCTTTAGATAATGAATAAAAATTATAGAATAGTCTCTCCAGATTATTTGTAAGAGATGGCTTTCAGGGCTAAACAAAATGTGTTTTATTTTTATTTGTCCTTTCAGTTCTCAGCATTCTTTTAAGTCTGAGTGTCAAACTACCCACAGTAGTGCGTGCAGAGTTTCGTTAGCTTTGCATGCAAACATTATTTCCTCTTTGAACCTGCTAAAGATTTTCTTGCTCCTTCACTGAAGATTACAGCAAACCTTTATTGCACAGAGATCTCATAAGCTCTTTCTTTTCAACTAGTCATCAGCCAGGACTGCTACTTTCCAGATGTGAGTTCTGCCATTTTTTTAAGTACTGCTCATATTCTTTATTTATAAACAGATCATCTTGTATGTGATTGGATTACAGCACCTTTGGCTAGGCACTGCTCTTTTTCATTAACAATATTCAAACTGATACATTTTAATACTTACAACACCCACTGATCCAAGCATAAGCAAATACTGACCTGACAAGGGGCTTTCTCTGTCAAAGAGTGGAGCAGGGCGATCCAGGGGGGGTTTTGTACTTCTGTCTATGGAAGGAGGTGGGGCTAAACACAAAAGTTGTGAAAGAGAATTTATTGGTACAGATCAATATGTCTTTATTTTGCGTAGCCATGAACTGGTGTTGCTTCTCTGTAAATAGCAGAAGAGAGTGGAATAGAGGAAACAGAGACAGAGAAGTGCAGCATAGCCCGTGAGAAAGCTTTACAAAGGAAATCCAGCTGCACTTACGTTTCAAGGGCTTGATATTTCTGTCTCTACTTAAGTCATTATTGCTTGGTGGAGGAGGAAAAGTTGGCAGCTAAAAAAAAACCAAAAAAACATATGTGGTTATAGTAGGGACCTGTGGTTGAAATGATGGCTGAGGCAGGATAAGAAAGGGCAGTTCCTTGTTAATGGGAATCAAACAACATTGTGTTGTGATCAGCTACAAACAATATTTGCATTCAAATCTAGAACTCTTCCACTGTGTAAAAAAAAAATAATAAAAAAAAAATCAGCAATTCAGGAGACCTTCTGACCTAAGAGTCATCTGTTTTATATATATGAGCTAGAGCACTGGAACAGAGCAAAGGTACCTCTGTAGCATTTTAAAATTACCTCTCTTTCCGTACCTGGGTAAGTCTGTTCTGGCATATATTGGACATAGAGTGCCAGTTGTAAACAGCACAATATGAAGTATTCATAGTACAAAAATTGGGAAAGCATCTGTGTCATCAGAGGTTTTGTTCTATACTCCCTTCGACTTTGTTGTATTCTTAATTCAGTCAGACAACAGAAAGAGGCACAGCTAGGAAAGAATTAGCCTTTTTTTCTTTTTTACAAATATCACCAAAGAAACAAAGAGGAATCTACTACAGATCTGTATTTTAAATGGAAGAGGCGTTCACATATGGGTGCAGTTTTCCAGTGTAAGAAACAGCCAAGTAATGTGAAATAATTTAATATATTCGTCCCATGAAATCTATGTGTTCCAGGAAGAAATGTCTGCCCTGTTAACAGTGTTTAAATCTACTTTAATGTCTAAAATTCTGCCTCTATGTAATCTGAATAAAAATGGCATTATACCTGGGCTTCTAAGAAGGTGCTGCAAAAGAAACTGATGAAATATTGAGAAAGAAACATACAGAAGCAGCTCTTCCTCCAAATGAGGCTGGTATTGGGGATGGGCCAGGTCGCTGGGGTGGTACTGGAGGCTGATGTGATGATCTAGTTGTTGGAGGTCTGTCTGGAAAAAAACAAAACAACAAAATCACAAATTAAACAACTACACAGAGATCAACAATTCTATTCTCATTAGATCTTATAAAACAAAAACAAAACAAGCCCTCACAATAATCTGCACACTGAAGTTCATATATCATAAAGACATTGCTTTATTGTATAATGGGCAGCTGCTTTATGATCAGTGTTAAACTGGGAGTTGCAGGGTCCTCTTTGGTGGTGAGGAGCCTCTAACTGCCAGCCTGTTTGCCCACACTTTGCATTTTCATGCACTGTAGTGCGGTGACTGTGTGAAACATCAGCCAGTCCAAACAGCAGCTTTGTACTCCTGTATTTGACTCCACAGCTGCAGGCTTCTCAGGAAGCAGACATAAGAAGTGACAAGCATAGGTGGTATTTTCTTTTTTCCAATTTTCACTTTTTTTTTCCTTACTATTGTGACTACTTTGTTTCATTTTTACCACTAAAGCTAAAGCAGTATGCACATATGTTTAACTCCATGAAGATCCAAATCAAAGGCCACATGAAAACAATCTTACTCCAACAGACAGAACTTGTCTGAAGTAGAATATTTAGCTTCAGAAGTCACAAAGTCATCAGCAAACTGTAAATCTATGTCATTAAATCTTGTACATGAGCTACACTGTTGACTTCAAGGAAAAACCTTCTATAGTTCATTACTAGACAGCTAAAATGTGGCTGATTATGTGTGAAAATCTAATTAACAAATTGTTAGTAACTATTACTTTTCAGTAATTACCTATATAATCTGTGTTGTTTGCAAGTGACTTGGCAGGAAATATCACATTGTGCTGTGCTTCTTCATTATTAGTTGGAGGTGGCTCATAACCGTCACTGTCATGTTCTGCTTCCTCAGGTTCTTCTGTTGGTGATTCATAGTCAGCCTCATCTTCCTGTTCCTGGTCATCATCAGGGCTTTCATAGTCATCATCTTCATCCTGGCAAATGTACATAAAAGATGGATATTGTCACAGGGCACTAAACACTTCAGTGCAATTTTCTCATTGCCTTTCCCTGTAGTATTTGTCACTCCAGAGGATATTAGGTTTTTACAACTAGATTGAGTGAAAAAGTCCTCAGTTGAAATAAAATGGGGAAAGGAGAAAACATTCTATTAATGCACACAGCACTCAACAGCTCAGGAAGGGAAATTAGTCACATTTTAAAATGCTGCGGTGGAAGGTCAAGATAAAGTGTTAACTTTTTGAAAAGTAGAGTGTCTTTTATTTTAGGAAACACCCAGGGCACTACCCAGCCATTCTGTGCTTCCTAGAAACACACTGGAGGAGCTGTTGGTGGCTGCTGGTATTCATTTTTACTCAGTAGCATATACTTTACAGCCTCTTTAGAAATGCTTCATTAAAAATAAGGTGTTCGATATGGGTCTTAGTGCTCTTCACTGACCAGAACAAATCCAGCTTCATACAGTCTGCAGGACATAGTAAGGTCAGGTGAAAATATGGCAGCTATCATTGCACACATAGTCTGGGCTTACAAGAAAAAGAACATTGAAGTTGTTATTGGGATCTTGATTGAGAGTTCCAGATTAGCTCTGTTTTGCCATAGAGCCCCTCTGTGGGTGGTTACTTTCACTTTTTGCTCTGCTAATACAACCATGCATCTCCTGCAAAGTAAGCTACAAGTGATTCATTGAAGTCCTTCTCTATTTTCTTGCAAAAACCATTGGCACTGGTTGGTGTAAAAGAACTTCATAAACCCAGACTCTGCATCAGTCAGCTTGTTCCTTTAACTAGCTTCTTCCAATGATGCTTATCAATGCATTTTCTGTGCCAAAAGGCAAAAGGAACTTTTTCAGTCTAGCTGGCTTCAAATAATTAGATTCTTCAACACATCAACTCTAGAGGATAAAATGGCAAGGTTTTGCCATTGAATACACATCAACCTTCCTCTTACCAGCCACCTCTTTCAAGAGCTTGAAAAAGGTACGTAAAATTCAGCAAAGCTTCTGCGGAGACCTGGTCCTGGACTGTGAACTACTACTTGAGCCAGTGTCACAGGGCTGCTGTTCTGAAGCTCTGCCTTGCATTACTGAGGGAGGCCCTTTTCTCACTGAAGAGATTTGTGTGCTGCTATTCTAATCATTTGCACTCCTGCTTCTCTTTCTTCTCATCCTAACACCCCTTGTCCATCTGCTTAGTCCAGCTGTGCTGCCTAGGGTAGATAATGCAAGAAACAGTGGCCTTACAGAAGAGATGAGGTGCCCAACCGGTAGGCTTTCTTAATCCTGATACTCACAAATGAAGACCAGTCATCATCGTCTTGACTGTATCCTGTGCAAAGAAGTATAACCACAGGCCTCTTAGCATGTAAAGGTATAAACCAGCAAAGCATAACTTGACAAAAACAACACAATAAAACCCAGATCAGTTTTGAGCTATGATACTGTGTCATAGAAATGAGGTAGGCCTGTCAAAGGCAGGCAGGCGTGAAAGATGCAAGGAATAACGTTCTGATTCAAAACAAAGAGCATATCTACCTATCCTTCCCTGAGATGATGTTAGTGCTGTCGCTTCAGGTTTGTCCTGCACTTTCAGTTTTAAATAGAAAGTAGCATGCTTTCAGAATAAGCACAGACTCATGTCAAGGGTTAAAGAATAGTAGTTTTAGGATAGTTTTGTAAATGTCTCTGCCTTTGCCTTTTTTCACCATCTATTCATTTTTTAAATTAGCCTTGATTACTTATTTTCCTGTAACTACTTTTTATTCTTCTGCAACTTTTGTGTCCTCTTGTCTTTTCCTGTTTATTGTTTTGGGTTTCCCCCCTTCACTCCCCATTTTCTCTGCTTTGTGAAGATTAATATTTTAACTTTTTATGGTTAGAGACTACCTGCCAGTACACACTTACCTGGATTTTCAGGAGATTTTTGTGTTTGGGCCCTACAAAAAAAAGGTAGAAAATGAAATAAATTCCTTCCATTTGCAATCCTTAAATGTTTGAAGAATACAAACATCTGTTGTGAATAAAGGTAATAGTTTGCTTTAACAGTAGAATGAAGGATATATAGAAGAATTTAACTCTGCCCAAAATGCCTAAACCATACTGTTTCATATTTCATGTACAGGAACCTAATGTAAGCTAAACTGGCTTGAAAAAAATCCAACTCAGTGAGACTGAATGATTAGAAACAAGGGGACTTAGTAAATAAATCTACCAGCAGCTCCAGTCCTGAAAACAGAAACTTTCTTAACTAATTGCATTAATGCTGCTGAAAGTAGGGTTGATGGATATTTTTGTGGTTTTCAGATCTAGTTTTGAATTCTAGCTAATGCAAAGGTTCAAAACCATGTTATCAGATGGTATAAAATGTTGTTAGGTGGAACAGATGGAATTGCATTGTGTATAAATATAAGCCATTCTTTTCTTGTACAATATTCTTGCAATTCTTGGTCTTTTTCTATAGCAAGAATGTTAAATTCAATGGTAAGTCATGAAGTATAAAAGTGTGTAATGACATATAGGTCTGTGAAATGCATTAATGATGACTTACTAATGCAAAATGATGTGTCTAGGCTTTATAGAGTTCCTCAAGATTGATTTACTCAGGTGGAAAATTGTATAAAATGTCTATGTTACCTGGTTCCAGACATGACAGAAACAGGCTCAGGCTTTGCTGTACTTAAAGAATGACATTAACATAAAATACAACAAAACTCTGTTTTATCATTTCCAGGCTGACCCTCTGACACAGGCATTATTGATCAATCTTGAAACAGTCCAGAAAAGATATAGCTGAAAGCTTTAAGTAGAAAATCTAAAGTGTTTTACTTACCATTTTGGCAAGAAAGAGAGCCTCCCCTCATTCCGGTTTATTTCTTGACTTAATTTACTTACAATTCTATTTAAAAGAAAGGCAAAAAGAGTTTTGAAAAACTCTCCAAAACTTCTTGGTCATTTCCTTAGTTGCCTTCTCTCAATATAATCCAGAATTAGTATTTACCATGTGTAAGGTTGCATTGTAGCATATCTAATTGTGAACTGGACTTTTTTAGCTCAGATAAGATCCTGTGTTGTTGGATCAAATTTAAAATTAATATTAAGCCTTAGAAACTTTGGAGGTGGTAAATGTAGAATCATAGAATGGCTTAAGTTGAAAGAAACTTTAGAGATCATCTGCTCCAACCTCCTGAACTTGGGACACCCCTCAAGTAGACTTGGCTGCCCAAGGCCTCATCCAACTTGGGCTTTGAACAGCTCCATGCCTGGTCTAAATAATGGTGACGACTTTCTTTCCTTGGCTGAGACCTGAGGAAGGCAAGCTTTCAAGCAATCCAATACCTAGAAAAAATCCAACACCTAGAAGAAATCCAGCAAAACCATGATATTTATTTTTCTTCCTGCACCATACTAAAATTCTTTCTCTCTTTTTGAATATCCCTTCTTTTGCACTTGCTACTTTCCTGGCACTAACTTTAACTGTAATTTAGATTAAGAGAGAAATTCCAGGCATGAGGTTGCTCTGTTAGATTATGGAAAGTGCTATAAGCTGTCAGTAAGTATCAGATAACATATGATTTCAGATCAGTGTGGGTATGCTGTCTGAAAAGGATGAAGATGAGCAATTTGAAGTTAAGGATATGTACTCAAGGATTCAAGTATGAAAGCAGAAAGACATAGGAAGAATATTTGTTTTGTTTTGCTCTTTTGTGATTTGAAGCAAATATTGCCATCCTTGCCCCTATTCCAATAGGCACATGCACAAATGTTCATAATTTCAAGAGGATTACAGCTGTCTGAGTCTGACCTTGTTACCCATGCACAGCATAGAAAGCAAGTAAAATGCCAAATTCTAGCCATAGGACTTGTCTTGCCCTTCTTGCTTGTGCAATCAGCACTCCTTTACACAAGTAACTTCCTTTTGCTGCAAGTGATAAGGAAGTTGCTGTGTGAACAATAATTTTCATGTGAAACACCAGGAACCATTTTGTAGTGAGCACTGCATGAACAGTGCTTTGGTTGAGTAGATTATGGAATTGTGCGTGAGGCTTATTCTCTGTTGTAGAAGAGACAGAGTATTGTGCTTATTTTCTTTATTCTAAAGAAGTTAAATGCAGATTACTGGGTTTAGAACTAATAGTTCTTTTAGTTCAAACACCTATGGATGTGAAAGAGACCTGAGGGTGTGGAGGCTTTCCAGACTAAACCTGGGCTGTCTTCTGTGAGAATTTACACCATATGGGTTTTGAGGAAAAGCTACAGAAGATATTGTTCATCTTATCTTGCTGCCAAAACTTCAATGATTTGCTGCTTAAAATCTATTGTGCAATCATTACTTCAAGTTTAGTTAAAATGCTTCAAACTAATGCCTTGGGGAGGCTGTCAGAAGAAAGTGTAGTTTAGAATGGTAGGACTTTACAAGAAATGTTGTGACAGGAGTCCGTGTGGAGCAGTCAGTCTGTAGCCACTTAAGGAAGGAAGTACCAAAACCACATTGCTTCCCGAGCTGTGGGAGTGGGTGATAGGAGAGGATAAGGCAACAGCACTTGCAGAACATGTTACTCAGTGTTCTCTTTCTACCTTCTCCACCAGACACTTCGCTTAAACCTGGCAGGAAGTTGAAAACCCAACCCAAGCAACCTCCAAAGCAGTAGGGCAAACAAGGTTTTGTTCACTTAACTGCAGATGGTTTTCAATCCGTTCAATTTTTGATGGGATAAAGGACTTAAGATGGGTGAAGGAGAAGACAAAGTCCTCTAGGATGAGAAAGTTACTCTTTTCTAACTCTCTTTTAATGGAGAGTTGTAAAGATTTTATGAAGTGTTTTAATTTTCAAAACAGTGCTGGGTTTTTTGGGTGGGTTTTGTTGTTGTTGTTGTTTGCTTGTTAGTTCATTTTAAAATTAGTGCCAAAAGAAGAATCATAAAGCTGTGCACCTGTAACATGGCTGGTGGAGATTAACTTTCAAAATAATAATCACAGACTGTGGTGTGTTTATGTATATCTCAGGAAATGGCCTGTCACACTTTGTAATGACAACTGCTACCTGATTGAAGACTTTGGTAAAAGCCCCAGACTCACTCCCAAGTAGTTGTAGAAACATACAATGGTTTGAGCTGGAAGTGACTCCAAAGGACACCTAGTCCAGCTACTCTGCAGTGAGTGGGGACATAATCCACTAGATAGGTAACTCAGATCATGGTTGAACCTGACCCTGAATATCTCTAGGTTTGGTGCCTCAACTACCCTCCCTGGGCAAACTGTTCCAGTGTTCCACCACCCTCAATTTAAATTTACTCTAATGTCAAACCATTGTCCGTTGTCCTATCACTGCAGGCCTTTAGAAACAGTCATGTTGCAGCCTTCTTGTAGGCTCCTTTCAGGGAGCTATTAGGTCTGCCAGGAGGTTTCTCTTCTCCAGGCTGAAAATCCCCAGCTCCCTCAGCCTGTCCTCATCACAGAGGCATTTCAGACCCCTGATTATTTTCGTGGCACTCCTTTGGACCAAATCCATCAGGTCCATGTCTTTACTGTGCTGAGGGCTCCAGAGCTGGATACAATACACCAGGTCAGGCCTCACCACAGCAGATCAAAGTGTGAGAATCACCTTCCTTGATCTGCTGGCCACACTTCTTTTGAATGTGATTTGCCTTCTGGGCTGCAAGTGCACACAGTTAGCTCATGGAATGATACAGTTCTATTCTAAACCTGATCAGTTCATTTGCTCAAATGTATATATTTAGTAAAACCACACCGCCTTCTCCTGAGGCCTTTATGTATGTAGGCTGTGGTTTGCAAACCTTGTGTGACTGCAGATGCTGGCAAGTGTAACCCCACTAAAGTTACTGGAGAACAATCTCTTGTATCAATGCTTTTTATTAGATCCACAGGCCAATGCTCTAAATGTGATGTTGGCTGTTTTCATTAAGTATTTTCCTAGAATGTGCTCGGGGATTAGTGGTCTTGAGAAGTATGAGGTACTATAATATGCTAATGTGTCTTTCAGCTTGCAGAAAAGCTCTTCTTACTAGGTGCATTATGATATAAAAGTAAGGTGTGAATGTGCTCCACTAGAAGTCAACAGCAAGTACTTTCTGTGACTGTGGAGATTCTGAAGAAGTGAAACTGATGTTAAAAAAAGTAAAAAATTACAGTGTCTCCTACCCAGGAATTTTATTCTACTGGTTTTTGTTCTGTTTTTTGGTTGACTTAGTGAGATTATTGTTCTTCGTTTAGTAACTTCTATGAAATGATGAAATCTATCCAGGTAAAATCAAAAGTTTTTCAGGGCCTAATGCACAGGGGCTATGGAAAGCACTTGAACACTGAATCAGATGTTCCAGGCTGATTTAACGCCTACGTAAAGTAAAAGCATGTGAGAAAATAGCTTGAACTCCTCAACTGTTGTGTATGTAGCTGGCAGATTTGTTTCCTTTTGAGCTGAAGTCAACAGTTAAGCAGTGAACAGTTAAATCACACTTGGAAAGTAATACTTGCAAGGAGTTTAACCTTTATGCAGATGCTGTCAGTTGAAGAATTTGTGGCTCAGTTCTTTTAAATATCCCCCAGATAATTTTTTCTTTGTATTGTATCATTGGGCTTGAGCAGTCCTGACAACACTCCTTTGAATTTGGAACACTTATTTTTCTCTCAGTAGACTGCAGTAAACAGGTCTCTAACTAATCACTTGCAAATCATCTGCCTGATATTTCCTGTGAAATTTCTCTGCAGACCAGCTGAGATATTTTTAATGTTAAATTGATTTGGCTCTACTTACGGCACTCTGAGTTTGGGAAATTTCTGAATATCATTTTCAGACATGTTCTGAAAAGGAAACACATAGCACATATCACAAAATTGTCCATGGAACACACTTATGACTTACAGAAACTTGCATATTTAATAGTGTGGCATGAAGTTTTGACCTGTGGTAATACAAAATGCATAGAAAAGCAACGCGAGATCCCAGCCTGCCCATCCCATGGCTCATCAGAGAAATTAACCCTTTTTCATTTAAAAAAAAAAAAAAATCGTCTATTTTTTTCTGGTTTAGCCCATGTTAGTTTTTACTTTCTATTGCTACCAGCTGTATTGAACTAGCTAGGAAGGTAATAAACATCATGTGCATTTGTTTGACTTCAGCAAAATAATTACATTTATCTTCACAGAGCAGCAGTTCTGTACCTAGGATGTTTTAATGATAGCTTGTTAAAAACTTCTGTAGGAAAAGTACATTCTAACACAGCTCTCAGCAGGTGGGAGTTGAGGACATTTGTTTGCTTACTGGCATGAGAGCCATATTCCCAGGATTAATTTCAAATTAACTGAAAAGTTAAACTCGTTTGTTTTTCTGATTTGGGTTTTAACTCAGTTTTTTGTTGGTATGTTTTCACACTGGCTTACAGGCAAGGTTAAAATCCATCTTTCCTCTGCTTCTCAGAAGAACTGGAAATAAAACCCTCTTCTGCAACAGCTTTGTCCCCAGAGGTTGTCAGACATACATAAAGTAAAGCAGATGAACTGACAGTAAACCAAAAATGTCCAGAACTTATTTTTAAGACTTGCTCCTGCCCCCACCTTCTCCAGCTTTCTGGATATTGCTGTTCATTGACAGTGCCATTATCTGGCATACAGGAAAACACATCCTGTATGTATTTATTATTAAAGTCTGGAGATACAATAATTCATCTCAGTAGACAGTGTCAAAAATTAATAGAGAGCTACATCCTTTTCTTGTGATTACAACTGTGAGCCCCACAGAACATGCACAGTCTGCTGGAAATCATCAGTGCTGTTCTTCCTGGCAATTTTGGAATTCATCTTCTTGCAGTAAATAAAAAGGGACAGAATATTTCAAACACCTTTTTTTAACACATCTTGTTTTAAGACAGTGTGCAATGAAATGCCCTTTTTAAGGAGCTGTTTCTGGTAAGGATGGAAAACTTCTACCACAGATTCTAATTTTACACTGTTTTGTCTCACATCTTTTTAGTACAGCTAAAAAAATCTGATATTGAAGTGACTTTAGAAGCTATTAAATTACATATTCAATTTTGTCCTCCTGCCTAGATAGTGAATTCAGGCAAAATTATGTATGCTTGCAAAGTTTCAAGGTAAAGCTGTTAATTTTAAAATAGAGCACCATTTGCTGGTATTCTGTGCTAGGAACCATATCTGTAACATCCCAGTATATGTAAAATCACATGTTCTGATGGTGGCATAGCTGGAAAACTTGGACTGAAGAGGAGCTTTGGCCATCTAACAAAACTCTTTGTAGAAACTGGGATGGGAGGAGAGTGTTACTTCACCCTTGGACCATAACAGAGAAATTAGATTGCAGACTACTGACAACCTGAGCAGAGATGGAGTTCGGTTTAGCAGATGAACCTGTTGTGTGTTCTACAGTGAGAAGTAGGTCAAAAGCTTAAAAAAGTCTCAGCAGCTATGAGCAGCTGCTTGTTTACACAAGAGACAAGTAACCATTGAACCTTCTAGTATGCTTCTGAAGACATGCTGCCCTCTGAGCTAGGTATTTACAGAAACACTCTGGAAATAATAAAAGAGTACAAAAATCACTTAGGGGTCACACAGTTCTTGATTTGCTATTTGTATCTCACAAATTCCAGAATTTCATAATGCTTCCAGAGGTAGAACTCCTGCTTCAGTTCCAGAGCCTTAGCACCTGAGCTAAGGATATTCTTGCAGGGATTAGTAAGGTACATCTATGACACACATCTGAATAGTTGTGATTCCACCGAGTAGCAGGGAGTTGCTGTATCATGCTGCTACAAAAAGTGCTAGAATTTTTTTTCCGTTGCATTTCAATGATATATTAGGGCAAGTGAATAAAAATTAAGATGCCTTTAGAACAGGTATGCTTAGGTTTCCCCAGTATGACTAATCAAAGTGACCACTTTGGAGGAAAATAGAATAGCTAATATTTGAAAACAAAGGAGAAGTAAAGAGAAGCCTTTATGCATCTCCCTGGTTGTATGTTTAAGATCTGAACAGTAGCTAGGTTGATGGAAATGAAGCCAAGCTGTTGGTAAAGCCTGAAGCCATGTTGATTTAAACCATTGGGACTTTGTTTACTGGTTTTGGTACTCACAAAATTCACTGATTTTGTTTATTACTAAATAATCTAATTTTAACTATAGAGGCATGAAATGGTGACTGCAGCAGCAGGCCACTCATTCTGATCAGGTCTGTCTTTTTCAGTAGGACACAACAATCAATGAATGGGAGTTTTCTGTAGTTCTGTATTTGAAAACAAGCAATTGCTATAAAAGAGATAGCTGTAAGACACTATTGTGATTTTAAACTTCTCTGTCAGTTTAAAAAACATCCTAAAATATGTGGATATCAAACAACATGCTTGGGCTCTCAGCACTCCATATGTAAAACAAGATGTCTGACTGATTTTAGCAAAGGCTTTTATTTCTCAGATCTCAGTAACCACTGTGAGCCAAGCGCTTTGCATCTGCCAAGGCAAAGTAAGCAGGAGTCAAAACAATCACTTGACTGGGATTTTACAGGCAGGAGTTTCACATCTCTACTCACCAAGAATCTTTGTCCATTTATGCTGTGCTTCCTCACGACTTTCTCACAGTCCTTATACTTTAGCTGTCAATTAAAACCTTCAGTTATTCATATGCAGAAATAGATTTAACTCTGTTAAATATTTTAGAATACAAACTAAGACTTTAGTGCAGACTAGGGACTGAGGCCTGTCAATAATGTCTCTTTCATGCAGTGAGTGCTGTTGTCACATTTCTGGCATGGGTCTGTATGCAGCAGTGAGCAACTGCTCTAGTTGGTAGAAAATAAATGCAACTGAGACCTAATCTAATTCTTAAAGTAATTGATGGAAAATGCTCTTAACTGCTAAGAATAACCCTGTGAAGTCTTCAAAAATTATTTGAAAGTTTGGCGCTCTCTGGTCCTTCCCTATTTTGAAGGCATGGTTAAGTTAACATAGGCTTTAGGTTAAAGCACCTAGAATCATAAATTAGTTGTTGTTACTGGTAAGTAGGAGGTATTTGTATTTGACAGAAACTGAGGATTTCATTCATACCAGTAATGCATCACAGTAATGTTCCATAAGTTACTGATGTGTTTGCAGCCTGAATTTTGCTGAAGTGCAAGGTAACAACGAATCGCTGAAAGCCTTCCCACTGCTGTGTGATCATGCCAATTACTTCAGGTGAGAGATTTGAATGTGATTATTCTTGAAAATCATCACACAATTATCTCTGTTTAGGAGGGAGGAAAATTGGTTTTCCCTCTTGGACTTGAACTCTGGACATTGAACATATGGCTGCAGAGAAAATATATTAGCTAGGTGCAAATAAATAATTCCTAAGGTATGACAATTGGCCCTTAAGCAATGTGTATGACAGAAATTGTATGAGTTAATCTGGGAACAAGGTCTAGTTACTTATAGCAGCTGTTCAGAGCTGACTGGCTTATGATGATGTTATTGTCTCACATGGATTTCTTAATAACTTTAAGAAGCTTTTTCCCCAATTCTCCTTCCCAAAAGTAGCATGTCAGGATTATCTCTGTGCTGGGAGGGTGTCTGTATTAGTAGAGGGGAGCTACTCCAAAATTATGACAGAGTTTACAGCTAATCATTTTATCATTGTTAAGAATATAATTATCAAATCTTTCAGAAGGCATTTCCTTCTTAGTCTCTTGGAAGTGGTGATCCAAACCATCATGCACCAGTACTGTAATATTTTTGACACTCATCTGAAGCTGTCTGCTGCTAATGATCTCATCTGTGCCATCTTAAATTCTTCATTTCACTTTCTTGTGCTACTAATCATGTACCATAAAATCAGAGTTTTGCAAGTAGCTGGCAGTTTCACTTCTCTGGAGTTAATAGTAGACACAGACCTTGCACTTGATCTGCTTGTCTTTATTGGAGAGTTCTGCATTCTAGTATCAAACTTTCCTCAATTCCCCAAAAAGAGCTGATAGAAAAAGCTCACAGGATTATGGGAGCCACTGCAACACAAGATTTTGCATGATTTCAAAATGAAGCCCCAGCTGTTCCAGGTTTTACAGGTTCAGTCAAACAGCTCACTTGAAAATTATCCAGCTGTGATGGCATTACTTGAAAAGCTTCCCAAATTTTTTGATTGATCTGAATGTTAAAATTCAGTCTGACAGTTCTGGGCTCTCGGAGGAATGTTTTCACTTTCAAGTGAGATGGTGCAAGCACGATTTCTGATCTGATTTGGAAAATGAGTGATTTACAGAGAACACATCTGGCACAGAAATTAAATTTTGGATGAACTGGCTCACTTACACATGCCTGGGCAATTACAAAGGTGTCAGTATTGATGTGTAGGATATAGATTGGCAATGAATTCCTGCATTGTCTTTCAAAGTATTTCTTCACTGTAGAAACTCCTCTATATTGTAAAATGAAATTTGTAGATCTTCACAAGTGGAAAGATGTAAAAAGAAACAGAAGTTCCTAGCTAGTCACACAAGGTGACAGCAAAGAACATACCAGCGGCAGAAAGGAAGAGGTAGCAGATAGTCTTGGGCCATGAGCTTTGCCCCAGAAGTTTTAGAATAGGGAAGTCAAACCAAAGGGCAAATGGGTTTTCCAACTGAACTTAAAAATATCAGGAGGCTGTGTGTTCATGAGTTGTTAAGCTCCTGGCTGACTTCCCATGGATGGGATCAGAAAAGACACTCAGAGGCTCCTTTGTGAACAATGAGCAAGTTGGAAAAAAAAAATCTTTTTTCTAAAACAGCATGAAGAAGACTGAGAAAATTTGTGATCTTCACACATTAATGCTTTCTGCTGTTAATATATGGTATATCAACAGCTTGTTGCAGTACAGCTTATGGTTTCTCTTATACCCAATTTAAAATGCACTTGCAAGGTTTACTTTTAAATTTCACTGACCATTTTAGCTCATCTTCCAGCCTCTCAGCAGTTTTGCTTTTCATTTTGCAGCAAGCTTTGTCTGTTACACAAATACAAATTCAGCACAATGTTGCAGTGGTTTGCTCCTCCATCCTATGGAGGTGAAACACAAACTTACCGTCCTAAAATATTCTGCCAAGTCATCTGGGTTCCAGTTTACCACGTCGGAGCGGTAGGGAATGTTTCGTGAATCCATTGAGTTTTCTCCTCTAGGCAGTTAGAGAAGGTTCACGCAGCACATGGATGGAAAAGCCATATATTCCCTGCCTGTGACCACCTCCAGTCTGTCTAATAATTCCTTGCCTGATAGCCAGCTGCTTCTGTTTTAAAACCTGAGGCTTTTTTTTTTCACTTTAGAGCTAGGTGGTTAGGACATCCAAGATAGATACTGCTTCCTCTAACGCAAAATGGTCTCTTCTGAGAAAAGCTGTCAGCTAGTCGGCCTTACCACTTCCTTTCTCTGAATAAGTAAACAAGGAAGCACAGCAAAGTGTTGAAAATGTTCTGCCTGCTACAATCAGTAAGCTCCTGCAGACCCTAATTGCTTGTAATTACATACAGAAATATTGACATATTTGCACACTGTGCAATATAAAAATAGTGATGTGCTGTCTGCATAGACACTGGTTTATGCTTCTGTGGCTGCAGCCCAGGCAAGTGCCCCTCCAAGGAGGAAAATTGTCACTTAAGAGAAACTTCAACTTATCTCACTACCCAGGGCATAACATCATCTTTCTTTGATTTGTATGACAAAGGGTTATTGGTGGACGTGTACATGAGGAGGTACTCAGGGTTTAGGGATGGAACTGCAGTCAGAATTCCTTCAAATAAGGCGTTGTTCAGTGAAAGTAAAAAATGGACAAGCTTAGATAGAAACAATTATATTGTCCTAGTCTCAGTGCTCCCTTGTTAAGTCACCTAGAATGAGAATTCCTGCATCTAATGAACAATACACAGAATCATAATGTTACGTGGGACATGACAGACCACACCTGCCATCTATAGCCAGTTCAGGCACTATCCTATCAGTACATTCCTTTGAAGAAGCTACATTTAGTAATTCCAAATGTGCCTGTTTTTAACAAAGGCCATCATATCCATCCTCCCTTGATCTGGAGCTTCTGCCTTTGGCTGAGGCAGTATGAGCGCTTGGACTCGCTGCTCACATCATCTCCAGCAGATCGCACGAAAGATTGTATTTTGTGATCTTCTTAGATTAGTAAGAATAGATACATAGTTCTGAAACGCTGGAAAGTTTATCTGCTTTCTAATGAAATGCATCACTCTTACTATTTCTGGTCTTTGCAGATTTTCTGACCTTGAGTCTGTAATTTGCAAGTGCATGTATTTAAGATTGTATTTACCAGTCTCTAGAGTACTGTCTGTAAAAGTTGTCACTTTGAAATTCAGTCTGGTTTGGAGGAGCTTCCTTTTTTCTGGAAGTATTTGGTAAACAATGGCAGCATTGTATTTAAAACTCTAAAACCAAACTGCTTTAACAGTTGTTCCAGTGAGGCATTTATGAAACACATGATGTACCTCTGTTGTATAGCTCCATATTAGAAAATACTTATGTGGATGATAGGTTCGTATTGGGAGTACCAGAGAAATATCATTACCTTATTGTAAATCTGGTTTTAGGTACAAAATAGGAGTAAATTACTTTGTGACAAATAGTCCCCAAGGGGGAAGTTGTTAAGTTGTTTTGATGGTCATTATCATCAGTGGTGGAGGGGAGATCATGCAGCACACATATCAGAGACACCCTATCACACACCATATCTTTTAGCAAGTTTCCTTCAGTACATAGACAGAAAGAAGCCTATGCTACAATTTCTAATTATTCATTCTTCTACAGTATTTCATTGACTTCTACTGTAATTTCTATCCCAACTTCAGTTCAGTAGTTTTAATTTCAATAGTGTCATTCCTTATTTGTACTAATATAAAGCTAATTAAACTGGTCAAAATATATTCTGATGGTGTTATAGAAGAATCATGGCAGTGTTAATTCTGCTGCTGAGGCAGGAGAAAAGCAGTCACTTTTAAAGTCAATGTCCTAGTTTACAGGCAACTCATACAGCAGTTCTAACCCATTTCTCTAATCATTAGTATCTGCTTGGATCTTGTCTGGGTCACTGTGAATACATTACTGCTATGTGCATACTGCAGGCATTTTGCAAAACTTGGGCCTTGGCTTTGTCTACAATTTCTTCTGTACTGTGAGATAGGATGTGGTGGCCACGTGAGGCTTGCTCCTTGCCCTTTGTACTTTCTGCTTTCAGATTTTCAGATACGCTGCTAGGTTAGTGTAACAACTTTAAATTGTGTGTATATGTGAACATGCCAATGGAAAATATTATTTAGATCACAAATAACTACGTGTAAGTTGTGGCCCCGAATTCCAACCAGGCTCCAGAGAGGTGTTTTGGAAGATGTTTTTAAATGCCTTTGTGGCCCAGAAATGCTATGTGGCAAATCCCATATTTCACAAAAGGAAAATCTTGATCCTGAAATAATGACTTGCATTATTTTCTCGTGCTCTTCTCTGTTCTTCTTTTCACTCTTCCCATGGTTTCCCACATGCTTATTATTTCTGTTTCTCTCTTCAGAGCCACTGTGGTTGCTTCCAGAATTAGCACTTTCTCCCATATGCCCCTAATGACTCTAGGGGCTCTCAGAGGCAATTTCAACACTAATGGTGACCAAGAAATTAATTCTAGAGCACAAAAGTTGAATGTCCACACTCTTGTAAGCCCACGTACCAGAACATCTAGCCAGAGTTGGGTGGGAGTGTAAGGAGGATGTCTGGGTAGCAAACACATCTGATTTTTACAGAGGGAGGTGGAATGACTGTGGGAATACCACTGGGGTAGTTAAATGAACTGCAGCCAATGGATAGGGCCATAGAGAGTTCCCGGGGAAGAACATCAACTTTGGCAGGCTACATGCGGAAACTTGGTTGATAACTAAATACATTCTAGAGGTGACAATCCTAACTGTGTGCTGGGAATGGCTGCACGCTCTGCCTCTTAGCTGTTCAACCATGCATTGCAAGAAATGAAGGCACAGTAAGTAGGCAAACAAAGCACTTTTGTTCTGTAATACAATGTATTCCATCTTTCAGTTTTCCATCTTCCTGGAAATTGATTATAAGATTTTAGGTTTTCAGATGTTGAGAAACACTGGTGTTGCATCTGTTGCCTAGTGTGTACCTTTTCCACATGACCTTTTCTCCTCTCTTTAAAGAATTAAGTCTTTCATAGTTGAAGCCTGCAGTGACACAACCTTCACAGAAAAAAAAAAAAAAATCTCTTCAAGTAACAGCTGCCAATGGTACAGTTCTTTCAGATGTGGTGATGGTGACTGATATTTGAAAATGTATGAGTCTATGTTAGACCATGCAGAAGGGCAACTCACACTACCCACATGCTGCTTCCTTCACAGACCATCAATATTTTCTGTTTTCTCTCACCTCTTTCTGGCGGTCTGTCCTGCAGCACCCTGTTTTAAGTGGAGAAAAGGGCTCCCTGTGAACATCTTTCAGAACAACTTATGTTTTATAGACTAACTCAGTTTACGTGTCAGCTTTCCAAGAGCCAAGCAAAAAACCAAAACAACAACAACAAAGTTCAAACTTATAAAAATTTAGTCTTTGCGTTCCTCTCAGTCCCAGGTAAATAGGATCTTTACAACATGTTTTTCTTTTGTCTAGCTCAGTTTTGATTTTAAAAGACTGATATTTTCTTGCTTTTATCCTGGGAATATCTTCCACTGCTAGCCTGTATTTCCTCTTTCAACAATGCGTGCCTTGCTCCCTTTCTACCTGTACACATGGAAAAGTGCTTTCATTTTTATGCCCATTAAAAATCACCACGGCTTTGTTATCTATTCCTTGCTGTCTTTAACAATCGCTCAGCTACGCTTTCTACTCATCAAATGTTCATGTCTATTATTTCCACTTGCAGTCAAGCATTAACCATGACTTTCCAATACCTGTGCACTAACAAATCCAAACCCAAGTCCTCGCCAGCTTTAAAACTCCAGGAAGGGAACTGTGACTCTTCCTCACCATCTGGTGGCCAAATGACAGAGAGACAGCAAACAGTGACCAAGTACTGCTATCCGGAGCAGGGATAGGCATTAGGTGGAGACTGAGTGTTTGATACCTGGGTTAAATATGCAACACTTCAATGGACCCAGCTGCCCAACAACGGTCTGGGTAGCTGCCAAACAACCTACCTGCATCTGAATAAACCTGTGTCTGAGATGTTAGCTTCAAATATATCCTTACCAAAGAAGGATTTCAGTTCTGAACTCCTTCCAATGCAACCCTCAGCAATGATTTCTGTGGATGGAAAATGAATGTGCGCACTTGAAGTGTATTTTCCACTGCTCATGAATTGTGTTACTTTTAAGTAGGTGGAAATAGGGAGTTCAGGGTAATCCAAGAAGCCTGAACTCCTAGAAAACAACCACTAGAGTGCAGCTGAACTCTATGCAGAAAACAGAGACAATCAACTCTCTATTAAGGTTCTATAAAAGCAAGGCAAGTGTCAAGATCTTCAGGAACATATTGTTGCATTTCGTAAGGGTCATAAGTGGCTTAAAGTGTCAAGAGATGCTGCAGACAAATGCAGAGGAGAACACCTAGAAGACTTTAGACAAGGTATCTACTGAGGAAAGAGACAGAAGAAAAATTCTTAGTCTAGAAAGACGAGTTGGGAAGAAAGAATGGAAAAAGGAGACAAATTTGTTGACTTTGTGTGAGTTGTTCTCCTGGCCAGTGAAAGCTCTGCTAACCAGTAAAGGAGCTGCAAACTTGAAAAGCAGGTGTTGCAGGGGAAAGCACTCTCCTGCCCAGTACTTAGGGTTTGGTGCAATTCGACACCTCAGTTCATAAACTGCCAAACGATCCCAGCTGTGCTGTGAGTGGGAAGGAAACTGACAAAAGGACAACTGGAGAGGAGTTTGGTGCTGTTCATTCCAGGTACAGAACTTCACTAGCAAATAAAGAGATATTGTAGTTGAATATGAAAGTTATTTCAGGTGAAGCTGATGCAAGCTAGAAACATACCATTTAATCTGGGGTAACTACTTAGATCCTTCCCACCTGTGTTCTGAAAGAGGACAATTTCTTCCTACCAGCTTGAGATAAGCTCGCTGCTAAGAGGGCTGTTGCCAAAACCTTAGTTCGGCAGGGCTCTGGTTCCCCCTAAGGCCCTCTCCATCTTTTCCTGGCAGAGCTCCCTCTCAAGCTCCCATCTGATCCCACTCCTGGCTCCTCCGCACCACTGCAGAGCTCAGCTGTGGGAACCTGCCAGCACTTAGAGCCAGGCCTTATCCAGTGGTAATTGCTTTGAGTATTTGGGAGTTTCTTGAAAAGAAATTTTAAAACAAGGCTAAATGTTGTGTTATGGTGACTGAAAGCCTGCTGTCTAGGTCTGCATAGGAGAGGGGATCAGGTGTAAAGTATTTTTACCAATGCTGTGGTCAAAAGGGGTGAACAAAGTGATAAAAGCTGGGAAAGGGATGAAAAAGAGCAAAAGGGAATAATTTGTCTAAGGAGGAAACCAGCTACATCTGGTTTCTTTCTGTGTCTTGGGTCCTGTGTGCCCTGGTTTGCCTCTGTAGAGCTGCAACAGGGCAGGAACTGCTGTGACATGATCAGTGGTGAGGAATGGCCACCAGAAAAATGTCCACCTCTGCAGCTACTCAGAAGGATGAAAAATAATGTTGGGTTCAGGATAAAGTGTGTCTTAAAGGGTGATAGTTTTGTCTACTGCAGGATTTATCAGATTGGTTTGTTTGTGGTTTCTCCTTTCCCTGAAAAAAAAACCCAACAACTTTTGTTTTAAAGCCCTTTGTGTCAGTGTTTGTGAGTGCGGTAATACTGCTCCTTGTAAGGAGCTGAAGGAGTGTATTTCCGGTTATTTAACTTCTTCATTCTGAAACAGCACCTGCTAATGGCTGTATGGCTCTGTAATTATGCAGTGTATCCGAAGTCACACACAGCACACAGCTAACTGACTGCTGACTGAGCAGTGGGCTGCACTCAGGCTGGGGAGACACTACCCCAGGGCTGGCTGCAGTATTCTGTGACAGGGTCCTCTCAAAAGTAAAAGCTGAAAGATGAAGAAGCTTTCACTTCAGTTATGTAAAATATAGGGAAGATATAGTGTTTTAGATTTGGGGATTTTTTTGGGTTTTGGTGGGTTGTTGTTTTGTTGTTTTTTTTTTTTTGATTGAGTGTCTGGCTTCGAAAGTGCACTTCTAAGAGGAGATATTTGTGTGAACCATAATAAGTTTTGGGCTGGACTGGAAATTGGGGTCCCCAAGAGCTGTTATCAGTTTATCCATAGATGGTGCTGAAGTCTGAAATATTAAGATATTGGGAGTTCATGTTCTGTTGGTTTGGTTTCCATTTGCTTTGCCTGTTTTTTGGTTTTTTTCTGCACATGTTTAGTTAAAAAAAAATAAGAGAAAAAAAGAAGCAATAATCAAATATTCTTCTGAGTAAAAGAGTCTGAATGGTAATGAAAATTGGAAGTTTTCTTCCCTCAAAGATTTTTAAGCAGCAGTATTTTTGTTTTATCCAACTATTCTGACAGCTAAATTAGGTGATGATTATTTTAATTCAACTCATTTTGCTACCGAAACCAATAAACAACTTGTTGGCTCTCACACTCACACTTCTTTTTATTTAGACAAGCAGTTCTTTTCTTAACCCAAACCAAGCTACCTGCAGAACTTGCGGATTTCACACTACTTTCAGCTCAGATCTCTGCTGCTGAACAACATCAAGTTTTTGGCCATTGCAAGGAAAGCTTGGTAACTCAATAAAGAAGAGAACTATTGCTGTTAAACTCAAGGTCCAAATCTGGAGTGAATATTGCAGTTGCAGATCACTCTGTCCATACACAAACTCAGAACTGGATTTTGATCCTTGTACATTTCAAATTCTCTAAATATTTTAACATCACACTGCTCCATAAGAAAACCACTGGTGGTTTTGCAATGCTGAGAAAAAGAGAAAAGCTTAGGTACCAATACATGTTAATTTCGCACCTTCATGGGGGACATTTTTGTAAATTCTGAATGTTTTTGAGAGTAAATTTAATGCCAGATGAGAAAATACAGTGTTTAGGAGACCATTTTGATGAAAATAATTACATTTGAGCTTCTTAGTGACACTTGCAACCCAATGATAGTATCAGCACTTGCCTTTATTCCTGCTGTGTTCCTAGCAGGCAGAGCAAGGAGCTTGAGTTAGAAAAAATGCTCAGCGTGCTCATCTTTGCAGCACAGATTTTTTTCTTGCAGACACCATCCCATGGATGCCAGAACACTTCCTCCTCTACAGAGTTCCTGAGGGCTTCTGAAACCATTTAGCAGTTTAGTTGCATCTCGACCAGCATGGTCTGGAGGCATAGATGTCTAAGAGAAAAAAAAAAAAAAGAGCTGCTGCTAACCAACATACTCTCTGGTTTGGTTTTAATTTTAGTGTTAGTTTTGTTTTCAGCATTTATATTTTTCTAGCTCAGGGTTTCCAAGGAGCTGAATTTGAGCATCACAAGCTTTTCCAATTTTCAGTAACACCTTATGTTCAAAATAAAGTATGTTCATAAAGAGAGATGTGCTTTTCTCATAAACAAGCGTTTTGCATATATCTTAACATGTACATGTATATTGTCCTGAGTGGGCCCAGAAAATACTCCTTTGTATCCTCTGACTCATTATGAAAAAAGCATCTCCACAGATCTAAAGTAACTATCTGCTTTGAGGCAGTCCTGATCAACCAGATCTCTCATCCCAGATACAGATGGAAAGCAGTGTCAGAATAGGATCTGACTTTGTTCCTTGTTGATGTGTGATGCAACACTTTCTGTCCCTGGGGACAGGAGTGTCCATAGCCCAGAGAAGTGTGGCAATGTGATTTGGGCTTCCTTCATTTGCTTCAAAACCTCAGAATGAAGGCTTGTGACTGCTGAATGTCACACAACTCATGACAGCATTAGCTGGTGCTGCCACTGCAAGACAAGGTCCTTTCCTATCTTCCTGCTTGTACCAGTCTAAGTGCAGGATCAGGATCAAGGGTCTGGCTGTGCCAACTAATCTGACAAAAAATAGTGATGAAATGGTTAGTTCCAGACTTCCTGCTGTGGCTTTGCTGTATGACTATGCATGGGATTATACCTGCATGAAGTAGGAGAGGCAGCATAGCAAGAAAAAATAATTAAATTAATGCTGAGTCTGTGGGCAAGTGTGAGCTTTCCTTTTGCCTCAATGCTAGTTCAGGTTGTGCATGAAATTATAACACAGGCAAAGTGGTTTGTCTACAAGAAAAGGGGAAGCCTTTTTAATTTGACTGTGTATCAATCTCATTTCATCCCCTCATTCTGGCTGATAGGACATGTATTATTTTTTGTTTAGTATTTAAACTTTCAAAATTAAAATCCTGTTTTCCAGAGAAAGGTGAACAGTCTGTTATGTGCTTCTTATTATTTGACTGTTACATCCTGTATAGTTTAATATGTTGCAGAATTTAGACTTTAATTTCAGGTAGTTTAAGTGTCTTACAAATTGCAGGCTGTGACACAGAAAGAAAGCTGAAGGCAGACACCAAAGTGCTGAACTGTCTGCTGCTTAGCAGAGCAAGTGTTGAAAGTTTCCTACAATTGTCTATTTTTAACTATTCTGTAAAACTCTCACTTGTTTCTCATCTGATAACAGTTCTAAGTTATTCAGGTACAATAAAGAAGATTCTGCATTAAGCTCCTGGATGTTTGTGTGAACTTGATATGTGACCCTAAGTCTGTGAAGAAATAGAACTGTTGTTTTTAATTTGTTTTTTACATGGAGGGGTTTTTTTCTATAGAAAGGCACAGTTTGTCACTGACAATAGATTCTGTGAACAGATATTCTTTTTGGTGTCTATAAACTATCTCTCCTGGGCACCACCGGCAATTGTGATGAAGGTCTGGTGAATACAGAAATCTTTAGAGTGTGTAGCACAGAAGTTAAAGAGAAGGTAAGCAAGCCCCATATTTGAAAAGATGTTTGCAGTCTTCTGCTGGTCTCAAATAGTATTGATAAGCCGATAGATTGTCCAAGCCATTGTGCCACTCACAAATTAATCTTGTTCATGACATGTCGTGTCTAGATGCAGAAGTAAGAAATGCAGGACACTGCAAATACCTGCTCTGCCAGAAAAAGTCTCTCTTTGTAGGCCAGTAAGAAAGACTAATAGGCCCTAAAAGCCTGTTAAGGGATTTCACCCACCACCTGTCCATGGTCTGGGGCTCTGTTTAGCTCAGCTAAGAAGGCTGATAAACTGTTTGTTGCTGAAGATTTCAGTGTGTTAGAGAGATGTCTCCTTGGAGGTAGTATTTGTTTTCCCATAAAATCTTTGCTCACCAGGAAGAGGCTTGAAATAGTATGTAAGTGGAGATGATGTATGTCTATACTGCTGTAATTACAGTTCTGTGAAGATGTAGGTTGATCAGTGCTCTTGTTTAGGTTGCCCTGCTACTTTAGGAGGATGGTCTTGAGAATTAATGATTTCCTAGTGTTGATAGTTTCTGGAGGGTGAATGTAAAGGTATTTCCCTCATGCTGTTCTGATGTGTGTTGGGGGGGAGCTGCTGAATGCTTTCTCTTTCCTGACACTGGCTCTGACTTAATGGAGCTGGGGAGCTGAACCAGTTCTCCTTTAGACATGAGGAGATATAAGTATGAAGTTGTACGGATGTGGTTCCTTGCTGTGTAAAATGCATAAATAGCATAGAGGAGAAAGCTGACAGAGATCAAGCATGCGCCTATGCAGATGGGTGCACATAAGATGCACACTTGTGGTGTGACTCCAGTTCACAGCTGGCAGTCAAGCATAAGTTGTTAACCCCTGATGGGGAGAGGAATTCCATGCCCCTGTGTCACAGCTCTGCTACTGTAACAGCTATTCTGCTTTGCAGTTTTCACTCTCCGGGCTGATGTGGCCATAGAAAGGAGTGCTGTACTTCTCCCCTTCCATAGGACATAGACATGCCTACTGGGAACACCTGCAAGACCACTGCTGCTGAATTTCTTATGTAGTGCCCAGGCTGTCTGAGTGTGTGTGCAGTCCCATTAAAGGCTGCCCATGTCAGTTTATATCTATGTCCATCAGCTACAGCAAGTTTTTTGAAGTCCCTCATTTAGCAGGTGAACTCCCTAAGGAACTTAGAATTTTTCATGCTGTTGTGATTGCTGCTGCTCTTAAGACCAGTCAAAGTGAGACTGGATGTTGTCAGCATCACTATTCTGACCTGCTAGAACCAGGAACTCATTTACCTGGATGTGTTCTTGCCTATTAGTTTTAGTGTTTACAGTTCAGAAGGTAAATGATTCTCTGAAAATGGGACACTGACATCTCCAGTGAAAAGAGTAAGCTTAATCCCCTTCCTAGAACTTCTCAAGAACACAGTGAGACATGTCCTTTATTCCCCTGCCCCAAAACCAATGTCCTGTAAGTATAATCTGGAGCCATTTTTCTCCTTTCTAGGCAATACACAGAAGCTCTCTCTTTTCTTTGTGTACTTCTGCAGCAAAAAAAAAAAATCAATGCATTCTGTCTTATGAATGTATCCCTCCAGAGGTTATCAGTGAATTGATGGGGTTTTGGTCTTAATTCAGTCAAGACAGAATCATTACTTATCAGCTTGAAGTTCTGTAAAGAGATTAAAGGTGTATTAAGGCTCCTGCAAATGGATCTGTATACAAATCTTAAATTTACTTGTCCTTTCATCAGATACCATTTCTGAAGTAAAATATCTACAAAGAGGAGGGAAGAGGGAACATCTTCCTTGGCACATATCCCATGCAAACAACTTGATAGCTAAGTGCTCATGCTGCTCAGTCAATAAACAGCTGCCAGTTGCAGACTGCTTCTGGATAACATGAAGAACATAATGGGCAGGGTAGTTCCAGAGCATACTTTGGCTGCCCATGTTGGCAGGTGGCCACATGAATAAGAAAAGATGTTTGTTAGAAGGGGAGCTCAGGTTCCCCTTTGTGCTCAGCACTGCTCAGAGCTGTTGAAGCCCTATGCAAAGCAGAAAGCTGCATGAGGCTCAGGAAAATGCAATTTGGTGGAAATGTCTGTAAATGACATACAAAATACTTTTCTGGGAAAACTTTAGAAACATTATACCTCCTCTTCTTAGGGGTAATATAAAATTACAGGAGTGTACAGAGTCACTGCTTGTAGGGTAGGAAGATAGAGCACTGCTGCTTTCAGAATCCTGAGCAGTAAGAAAGATGAGATGACTGCAGTCTTTGTGGGTTCGAATCAGTTCAGATCATTGTCTCTTTTTCGTTTGGGTGTTTTTTTGTGCTGTCTCTTTTTTTTTCTTTTTTTTTTGGGTCGACAAAAACAGTTGGACTGCTCTTCTTCAGTTCTGAAATACTTCAACTTGAAGTGCTCTTTGTTGCTCTCAGTCTTTTGTTTATGGGTTACTGATAGGAGATAGAGGGCCTCATCCAGAAGCTGATGGAGGGCAGTTTGGCTACAGCTAGAGTATGCTTGCTTTGCTCTTAAAAGTACTGTGCAGACTTTAAAAAATCTTCAGTTCCATCAATTCTCCTTCTGCAAATTCATAGGGTAAGTAAGAAATTGTTGGGAGAGGTAGGCTAGCAAAAGCACTGAGGTGAAGGCTGGGCATGATCCACTTTCCCTATGGCTTTAGGCATTTATATTTGAAAGGGTTGATGAAAGGAAGGAAAAATCACCTGAGACTTCTCAAATGTTAGGAATCAGTCCCAGGTGGGCAGTATATAAAAAGAAGTGGGAAGGGGGAAAAGGTTGATCATAGAAATATAGGTATTCCTTTTACCACAGCATTTTCTGGAAGAGATACAGATTTTTTTTTTTTTTTTTAATGAAGACAGGCTTTAGGTGACTATTTGACTATTGCTTGCAGTGAGATGCTACTTGCATCTCTGGAAAGGAAGCTGTTAATAGTTAATTCTGCACTCTGCCCTAAGATAGCAGTTTTATCATGGCTACTGTGTGGTTTAAGGTGTAAATATTTTTATTTATGAAGCAATAGTAAGCCGGCTAAAACTGTGTATAGGGCTGGGAAAGAATTCAAATCATGTTCTAAGCACAGTGCTTTCTGAGTCAGAGCTAGTTATATTCATGTCTGGAGCCACAGTTTTTCCATTTCCCAGTGTTTATTGTAGCAGAATTATTCATGAATTTAAAGCAGGTCTAAACACTGATCTTTGACAGAAAGATTCCAGCTTTCCTCTCCCAGTCAGGCACATCAGTATTTTGCAAAGCAAACTTTTGAGAGTAAGGGTTATGGAGTATAACATTTGGCCATTTAATGATTTATTTATTTTTTTTTTTTAATGAAAAGCAGTAAGTGACTTTCTTTGAGTCTTGTAAGAGAGGAAGCTAATTTGCTGAAGAAGTTACTGGTCAGAGCTCAGATAATGGGTATGTTGCATGGGGAATGGTGGTCTCTGCATAACTGATGTACTTACTTTCTTCCGCAAGCTCTGCACATAAAAGGGACACACATCTGAGGCATGGTAGGAAAGAAAACAGTGTCTGTTTTCACCTAGACCACAGTAATACTTTAAATATCTCGAAGATTGCTGCTTTGCTGCAGATGAGATATGGGAGCCTTACAGCAGCAGCTACTTCCTAAGGGTGCAGTTCTTACCCCTGATGGGGTGGGATTTTTATGGAATGATCCTTCAGGAGTTACAGAAACTTCTCAGGATCCCAAGATCTAAAAAGCCCACTAACTAATATTTAGGTATGTCTGCCTGCTTAGGTGTGTTATGTCTTTCTGGAGCACTTGGTGTGTTAGAAGCACTGCTGTTCCTGTGCTGGCTGGGATGATGCAAAATTTGCATTCCTCACAGCTATATATTGTTGTGAGACTGCACCCTCACTCCATCATGCTCTGCATGTAGACCTTGGTGTATGTATGGCTAGGGAAGTTCAGAAGAGAAAGGAAGGTTCATTTATACTTCACAAATGAGGAAAATAAAACTTCTCCAGAGCAATTTAATGTTCTAGGAATGACTGTCATCACAGACAATGTCTTCCTGTGTGGCTGCAAGATCTGCTCCTTTAACTTTCCCTTTCACTAACATAAATGTGCAGGTGTGGATGTGCTGGAATTTGCTTGGTGGAGAGAGGGTGAGAACTTGCATAGCATGGACTATCACCAAGGTCACACAGAAAGTGCATAGCAGAGCAGTAGCATTAATCTGTGTAGTCTGAGTTCTAAACCAATGCATTAATTGTCTTCTAGAATTAGTTATCTCTTGGCAGAAACCTGAAAAATTTTGTGATACAGAGGTGCTAGTTATTAAACCAGCTATTTCTTGCACCATGGTGGCATCCAATACATGTTTAATCAGAAAGCCATTTTGGTATTACTCCTCTTTAGTAATAAAGTATCTTTTGTGTGTACATCCATTTACCACCACAGCACCTGTCAACAGACTTATGACAGCACAGGTAAGTGTGGCTGCATTGAGTTGTGTGAAGAAGAGCACCATGTAGACTAGGAGAATGTAAAGATGGCTTAGAGACAGCTTGCACAGCTATGATTGTTTTTGGCTTGAGGGTGAATCATTCTTTTTTCTCATTAAAGTCCTATTCTGATTTTACCCTCTGATACCTGTGGATGACAGTTTGCTTTCAGTAGACATGAATTCACTGTCAGGTCATCTGACTTGGAACCAGCAGCCTTTGTTAGGCTGAATGCAGTAGGAGAGGTCCACTTTGGAAGTATTTTGAACTTGCTTATAGGTGGCTTCTGATGAGCTGTGTTTAAAAGGAGCCACAAGTGACACATCATTCATCTAAATTTGTTTTCACCCTTCACAAAAGAACAATTCTGAAGAGGAAAATGTGGTAAGAAATTGAATTAGATTTCCCACTGTTGAAAGCTTATGAACAGCAGCTTAATGCAGTAAGTCTGATAATGAGGATGGAGTGGAGTGTTAGCAAGGCCTTGACATCAAAGGGAAAAAACAGATGATTCTATGGGACCTCAGTGTTGTGAACAAATGTTCTGTATTCAAAGGGAAGTATAGAGAAAACATTAAACTGTAATGGAATAATCTCAGGGGGAAGGTTATTTTCATGCAGCTGAACGTTTTTCTTATTAGCATAACACATGGTCACTTCTGCAATGAGCATAATAATGTTGTTCATCATCCACTTGCCTGTATAAAGGTTAAGCGTCCTTGCAAGTATAGCTAAATAAGCTAGGTTACTATCTGCTGTGGCGTACGATTCCCCCTGTGATGAGGGCATATTTGAGTTCTGGGCACTACTTCCATGCCAGTGGAAGCCACACTTTTTTTTTAAACTTTTTTTTTTTTTTTTTTTTTTTTAAATACTTGAAAGGAAGAGTGCTGTGCTTTGCATCAGCAATCTCTGGAGATCAGGCTTCATTGTGACATGTCTGTATGTATTCAACATCTCTTGTGAGATAAATGGAATTCTTGATCTACATGGAAAGCAGTGGAGAGTGATTTGGTTCCAACATTTCAAAGCTAGGTAGATGAAGTGAGGAATTCTCTTCTGAAGAAGTCAGTGGTGGCAGGCACTGCTTTAGTAAAGATGCCTACAAGTTGAGCCTGTATTTTGAATATTTATGAGCCTCTGTGATTGCTGAGGTTGGACAGGACTGGGTGGTTACAACTTTAGCAGTGAGTTGAGGCACAGAGTTCTGGTAATAAGACCATAGATTGCATCGGAAGTCAGACTGCTGGGAATTGGTTACTACTCAATTCTCCCGTTAGCTGAGAAGCATGATAACTTTGGGAGCCTGACCACCTGTCACTCAAGCCTGCTATAGACCTTTTCCAAAAACATTATAGACTTACCATCATGGTAAGCTGGGTAATCTAGTGATAAGGGCAGGATACTACTAGACATGGATGAAATCAGACAAATATCTTGCCTTCCATCAGCCATTTGAGAAATTATACTACCAAAGTGCCTTCACTGTGGAAGGACTGAGCTTCCAGGACTGATCCTGCTAGGTTCTTCCGTTCCCCAGCTGCTCACTGTTTACTCACTGAAACACTAAGTAACTTGGTGATGCCTAGGGCCTTGGTGGCTCTGGCTGGTAATCAGCATGAAGGACATGTACAGAACACTTCATTACTATTCACTGTTCAGGAACACTAATGTATAAATATGTATTTGTTGCAGATGTATGCTGTGACTAATTAATTTATTAATTCCCTGAATTATGAATGCTGTGTTGTATCAAGGGTTCAATTTTTGCATGTAGAAAGAACCCACTGTGATTTCAAATGTAAATCAGCAGGGTTTGTGCTCTGAACATGGAAGTTTTCATAAATCCTATCCAGGATGTCTATTTCTCATTCTCTGTTCTTAACACTGTACATCATGGTTAAACTCTTCCTGGGTACAGTTTTGTGTCCTGAAGTGTTGAATACTGTATGGTAAGGTTGTTTGCAATTTTATTATGAACCTTCCAATACTATTTTTTTCTTCTCTAAAGCTCTAGTGTTTGGAGTGCTTAGATTTTCCTAAAAAGAAAAAAGTAAACACCACTTTCTAAACTGAGGTAGAGATGAGAACTGAAAGAACTCAAATTACAATACAGACTATCAATACAGACTGGGGAATGACGTGATAGAAACCACACTGTGGAAAAGGACTTTGAGGTGCTGACAGACGAGAAGCTGGACCTGAGCAGAAAGTGTGAGCTTGCAGCCCGGAAGGCAGGTCACATTCTGGGCTGCATCGAAAGATGTGCTGCCAGCAGATCCAGACAGGCGATTCTGCCACTTTGCTCTGGTGAGACCTCACCTCAAGTACTGAGTCCAGCTCTGGAAACCTCAATGTAAGAAGGACATGAACCTGATGGAGAAGATCCAGGGGAGGGCCATGAAAATGATCAGGGGGTTGGAGCACCTCTGCTCTGAGGACAGACTGAGGGAGTTGGCATTGTTTAGCCTGGAGAAGAGAAGGCTCCAGGGAGACCTAATAGCAACTTCCCATTACCTGAAGGGGGCCTACAAGAAGGATGGAAAATGTTTACAGAGGCCTGTGGGGGCAGAACAAGGGCATTGGCTTCAAACTAAAGAGCAGATTTAGACTGCATGTTAGGAACAAGTTCTTTAAGGGTGGTGGAGCACTGGAACAGGCTGCCTGGGGAGGTGGCTGGGGGCTATCCCTGGGGATATTCAAGGTGAGACTTGACAGGGCTCTGGGCAACGTGATCTATTTCAGGGTATCCCTGCTGACTGTGGCAGAGGGACAGGTGTTGGGATTGGAATAGATGACCTATGGAGGTCCCTTCCAGCCCAGACAATTCTATGACTCTATGAACAGAACTTGAATCCATACTTAATGTACATTAGCTTGTAATTTGCTGGACTAAAGCCTTATGAGTAACACTGAGTCATGGTATTGTGAACTTCAGACTGAAAATCTGTATTGATATGTGTGGTCCATGTTGTGGATGCAAGTACAGAGTGCTTAGTGGCTGGAAGAGGAGAGTATTCATTCTGTACTCAAAACAACTACAAACTGCACCTCGAGCTTTAAACACTGAAGATGCTAAGTCACTGCACAGCATTTTCATCATTAAAATCTTGGTAGCTCTCTTATTGGTATTAGCTGAAGCCATTCAAAGCTGTGGAACAGTGTACAACAGAAATGTTTTCATGAAGGTATTCAGAATGATGGAAGGCAACTATGAACAGTCACTAAATATTTCTGAAATGTGAACACGTGGAGAAGCTATACAAATTTATACTTACTCCGCCTTTGGTTACTCTTAAAAATGCTGTGATGAGTGGAATCTTTCTCTAATTTAAAACCAAATGTCTCTCATAAGTAAAGATCAGACGCTATATACCTCTAACACTTTGGCTGCAAAATCAGAGATGATTACTAGGTCTTGCTGCCTTGTTTAGTTATTCCCTTTGAGGACTTGGAATACTATTTATAATGTCATTCAAAGTTCAGCTTGATAGAGACAGGAGGCACAATTTCAAGAGAGTATAAATAATTTTTTAAAATACTATAGAGGAGATGTCTAATGATGCTTAGATGGTTGATTGGTGACTGGAGACAGTGCCCAGCTTCACTCGAACTGTGGAGTAAAGCCATATTTTGTTACAAACACCAGCCTGCGCAAAAGAAGAATTTATAATGTTTACCAGTAGTAAGACCATCATCAAAAATTTCCCAATCTGTCAAATATGTAGTCAAAGAAAAGTGAACATGTCAGCTAGTCTTGATTCAAGGCTCTATGTTTTTCTGCCAGCTTTTTAAATGACCAGAACATTTCCTGATGGGAACAGTTGAAGCTTTCCTGTTTCTTACTGCAAATTCATATGGGTGAAGTATTCCTGCAATCCTGTCCTCTTTATTGTGCTATGAGAGTGAGATGATTTTGCATGACTTTTAAACTAGTTTCTGACTAATGCTGTCTTGTGACAGTCAAAGTAATTACAGTGTCTTACCTGTGTAGGTGGTGGGAAGCACACTGTGTGGCTCAGTTTGTTGTGACTTCATACAAATATTAACCTTCTTGTAGCAAAGGAAATAACCTCTGTAGAGCTGTACTATACGAATAGATCAGCTCAGACAACACTGATACATTGCTGCCTAGGTGCCTGATTCATTGCCACAGTTATCTATTTGTAAACTGGTAGAAATGCACCTGAGGAGGAGGAGGTGTTGGAAATGAGGTTCAAGATGCTGATGTATAAGAATCAACTGTCCATGGAAGTTTTGCTCATCAGCACACATACACTTGGGCACAATGACATTTTGTAATCACAGTAATTTTTATTTTTTTTTTAATAACCTTAGTCAGCAGAAGTGTCTCATCAGCAAAGGTTGTTTAGAATGACCCTAGACTGGAGAAGACCTGCAGAAAACATTCTCTGAGAAGGGCTACAATGAGATGAATATGCTCTTCTATTAATAGCAGGAAAAGGGACTTCTAATTTTTCTTCTTTTAAAAGCCAGAGGCTTTGAGAAGAATCAAGATGATTTCTGTATCTAATTTTAAGTGATTGATATAGAAGTAAGCACAGAGTGATGCAAACATATTATTCAGGAGTAAGATAGCATGCCTGTTACAACAGCGTGTTGTCACTGAGATAAAATAACACACTGGAAATTTGCAAGTGAAATGCTGAAATCAGATGAGTTTGTGTAAGAAGTAATGAGCCTTTTCTTGTCAAGCTCACTCCTAATTACAATCCCAGCAAGACAGTAGCAGGCTAGGCTTGGCAGGTATGTTTTAGCTAATGAAAATTAGCAGTCTACACTTCCAGGAAAGGAGCGAGAAGTATTTACTTTGAAAGCTTAGTGGAAGCAGAAGACTACAAAGCTTCAGAGCTGCTTTGCCATCTCAGGGACTGAAGTCACACAGTGCTGTCTTTTGGGGTTTTTCCCCCATGTGACTGTCATTGTATCTCTCCTAGATTTAAGACTACATTATAACAAGTTAAGAGTTTAAGTGAGCTTTCCTGGTTTAGAATATTGAATTCCCTTGAGAAGACACAAATAAACTGCATATCACCAGTTGGCCCTTCTATCCTTTCATTAACAGCTTTGGAACACACCTTGTTATTAGCAGGTGCTGGAAGCTATAGCAGCGGATGATATATCTTGCAATGGATTTTGTAAAAAGGCTGCCAGTATTCCGAATGGGAATTCAAGTAATCAAATTATGTTAGTTCTTTCTTTGTCTTTACCATTATTGTTTAGTAGGAGTTAAAAATTCAGGGTATCACAACTGCTATTTGTGACATTTCTACTGTATTAATTCCAAGCATTTCAACTTAGTTTCAGCTATTTGGAACCTGAAAATGGTGATTACACAATCAATCTCTGCCAGGTATGACTTTGGAGACTGGGCAATGTTGCCTTTGTCCTATTCTTTCAAAAATCAATAGAAAAGCCTGAGAACACTTAATTCAGAATTGGACTGAGCCTGTATGCGTTTGTTCCTTAATAATCACATTTTTTTAATGTTTAAAACAAGGTAAATTATTTTCTCCTTGGTGCTGTGAGTTCTGACTCGCAACACTTGGGATGTGTAGTGTTAATGCTTGCCTGCATTTCTTATTCTACCGCATTCAGCAGTGGATGGCTTCTCCTTACCTGAGTCACAGATAATATGTTCTCATATCAGGGCTGTCAAGTAAAGAATGAAATGAAGATGAGAAAAAGGCAAATTAACATTTCAGATCACAGTGCAAAACCCATTTGTTAAGCAGTTCCTGTTGTTGTGATTAAGAAAGGATCCCAATAAGGAGCGACAGCTAAAATGAGAAGAGAAATAGTATTGTAGTCAAGGAAGGCACTATTTCTAAGAGCAAAGGAAAGAAAATATGAAGGAAAAGGTGAAGCCAAGGAAATGACTTGCTGAGGGGAAAAAGGGGGAGAAAAAAGAAAAAGAAAAGGTGGACATCTTCAGAAGAAACCTTTCAAAAGGGACTGTTTGGACTGTTTTGAGGGGAGCCTGTGAGTTAAGAATCTGGAGGTGGTAGCAATTGATGGATGCCCAGCCTCTCTTCAGGAAAGAAAGATGATAGGCAATTAAAATCTGCAGTTGCTTCCCTAGCCAAATGAAGATTGCTCTGCTGCAAGATGGCTTGTGAACAACAGTGTTGTTCAGCTGTGCAGGTAGGCACTTACTAAAAAATACAGAGCAACACATTAATGGATCTTTTAAGTGAATATGCTCTGCCTGTACTGGCCTGGGATGTATATGTCACGTATAGTAAAGTGTAAGGAGTCCACTGAGTAAATGAAGGGTGAAATAATCCTATTCAGTAATGAATCAAGATGGACTGACTTTAGCTAACTTGTCTTTAGTCATCTGCTTTGCCTAATCATCAAGGTGGCATCTCACAAATGGGTAGAGAGAGACATCTCTTATTTGTTTCCTTATTTAATAACTCCTGTCTAAAATGCAGTCATCTGAAGGTATCTTGGTTCATTTGCTCCACAAGAAATGTGCAGTTCTCTTCAGGGACTCTCAAGAGTGTTGTGGTTAAATGCTGCAAATGGGCGCTAGGAGGTCTTAGTGCTCATCTTACAAAGAACCAGCTTTTGTATTTTTCATTTAAGTTTTCTTTTTTTGATGCAGTTCCACTGATTTATGCCTCAAAACTCTCTTGGGAGATGTGGTGGTATGGTGCTTTTCTTGCCAGTGCTTAAAGCATTAGTTTGAACTTGTATAAATTCAGCAAACTTGTTTGTTATTGAGTTGGTTGTTTTTCCAGCAGAAGCTCAGAGGCTGTCTTACTAATACTAATACATATTGAGCAGCCAAGAATGGGGGGGAATTTTCTTTGAAATTTGTAAGGTCTGTCCTTAATTCTATTTAAATTCTTAAAGATCTCATAAATCTTATGGACTTAATATATATTACTGTGCTACACTAGCTCAAAATATGCTTCTTTCTGTTACAGATTTGCTCTGTGCTTAAAGATATACTAACAGTCCTATGATCTAATAAGCAGCTTCCCCTGCAGTTATATCTCTTACAGTAACACGTGAATGTGTGTTCTCTCAGGGGTGTTTGTGGGTAGCAGGTTTTTCAGCGGCTGTGTATTTCTAATGGATAAATCTAGAGTGGATAAATAAGATCAAACCAAGTGTTTGGTTTGAGCAGTGGGGTCAGGCCCTCATTTATTTACAGCACAAATTATCCAATTGGTACTAGGGAAGACTATTTTAGTCTTGTATTCCTACAAAGTTAGAGAGTGTGCTTCCCTGCAGTTCCCAGTTACAATGCTGATCCAAGCTATTGGCACAAACAGTTCTGTTAGTTAGGAAAAGAAGCTGGCTGCAGAGCCTGTTTCCCGATGCAGTGTGATTTACTGTTATGGGACATTTAAGTCCCTGTACACTGCAGGTCTCTGACAGCAGCCAATACTGTCCCTGTGCTCTTGTTCCCACACACTCCCTGAAGCTGGCACTTTGCTTTGAGATGCTGCTCTTTCACTCTTGAGGGTGAGTGATGCTGTGCAGTGTTTTCTTCTTGGGGGGCCCATGCAATTTCTCAGAAATTGCACTCAAACCTGCAAATACATCAAGTACTTTGTGTATCTTTGCCTAAAGTAGGTGTGCTTTCCCACATTTTGGCTTCTTTCTGCTGTTTCTGCCACACCATCGTAGGGAGCTGCGTAATTCTGCGTAATACTAGACATCTTCCTTGTTTTGAATCACCCTGTCAGTAGTTGCAAATAGAATTACATAAAGAGCACGAATACTAACATCTTGCTGCGGTGCTTTTTGGGTTTTTTACATTACAAAATCTGATGTCCTTTTTACAAAACTAAATAGCAAACCCAGTTTTGTCTTCCATGTTGTCTGTCCGTACCAAATCTTAATAAACTGATAAAATTTTCAAAACATCAGAAGAACCGACTTGTAGGGCTGTCACAGTGTGACAGCTCAATCCTCTATTGTGTCAAAACAAGGTGTGTGGTAGGACAGAGCCTTTGATGACTCTATTGCCTCAAACAAAGTTTGACACACCTGGTCTTGAATAAAGAAGGTGATGGCCTTAATATATCTGGGAGAGAGATGCTGGCTCAGCAGATGGCTTAACAAGTTTCCTTCAAGGAAATTTTTGAACCTTAACAAGACTGCCCCAGCTGCCTGGGGTTGGCTCAGGATACCAGGTTGTGACACATGGTACTAGTGTAAAGCGGTTTGGCCTCAGTTGTCCTGGCCGTATCTAGTCCTACAGCCTTTGCGCATGCTTCTGAAACCTGCCAGAGGGTCTTGGGGTTTTTTCCTGCAGTTGTTGTTATTTGTTATTCTAACAATCCCACTCTTGATCTTAGTTTTGCGGGAAATTTCTTCAATGTAAGCATGTCTTCCAAACTGAATAATATTGGAAAATTGGATAATAGAAGCTAGATATGGGAATTCCTCAGTACCTGTTATCTTTAGTGAGATTTGGCAGTGTGCTGCAGAGGATGCAAAGAACAACTGTTATCACAACTGCTAGATTTAACTTCACTTTTTTTGGGAATCTATACAGATCAAGGTGAGACACTTAAAATGAAATGATATATCATTCCAAAACTGTTGCTTTGTCTGCAGATCAATTCCTTCTAGACAACCCCTCTGGCACCTGGAATTTATCATAGTAGTTCTTTAATGGTTCTTTGGAGTACAATATCATGGTGCTCCCAGAATGAGCAGTGGATTCTTGAAAATAGGTGTACTTTTCATCCTGAAACATCCTCCCCCTCAGATCTGTCATATGATTGAGCCTCTCTAAGAGCTAAGTGGGAAACAGAACTGTTAGAGCAAAGGAAATAATTATCATATTATAAATCTTCAGAGAACTACTAAAAAGCCTTTGTAATTTTTTTTCTCATACTCTTTTGTGATGATCTCTTCTGTGTGACACTCTGAAAACAATGACAGATTATAAATTCCTACATAGGTTCAATAAAACTAACAGAGTTTGGACAGCCTTGGCAAATCCCTATAAGCACAGCTGATAAAGTGACTGATAGTCTGAAGCTTGCAACACTCACTATAGATAGCTGTATCTTTATGTAGAAAATATCTTAGAGTCACTGGATTGTTTGGGTTGGAAGGGACCTTAAAGATCACCTAATTCCAATAACCCTAACATGGACAGGGATATCCTTCTCTAGACGAGGTTGCTCAGAGTCCTGCCCTTCTTGGCTTTGAACACTTGCAGGGATGGGGCATCCACATTATCTTTGGGCAACCTGCCTCACAACCCTCATAGTGAGTATTTTCCTTGTATCTAATCTAAGTCTACCGCCTTTTAATTTAAAATCATAGCAGATTTGTCTGGCAATGTATCTGCTTTTTTCCTTTCTCTGACCTTTCCATCTGACATTAATGTGGAGAATAGAAGCACAGGAATCTCTTGACCAGTCCTTAATCATCTTATGAAAGCATAAGGAGGTGTGTGAGCTTTGTCCAGGTTGACAGCATGTAAGGGCTTTACAAACCAATGTACCTGCTACATGTAACATGTCAAAACTGAGTAGAAACGACCGAAGTCAGTCAGGACCTGGAGAAAGATACCTTTCCTTCTGAGACATGTTTTACAAAACATCTACAAAGGTGATGAACACAACTGGTTTATTTTGTAGAGTCACATTTGTGTTTAGGAGAAAAGGTGATGGTGGGAATGATCTTGGACTTAGCAGTAGTAGAAATATTCCTTTCCACATGCTAGGAGAGTTATCCTGGGAAACTAAGTTTTAACTTAGGCAGACTGGGCCGCTGTAGTTGCACTATAATACCAAAGTGTAAAACTGCAGCAAAGTCCTTAAACACTTAAAGCTAACTGGAAATTTGCTTTTGATTCCATCAGAAACTGTTTTACTCATTCTCACTTCACCAGTTTTTCAATTGCAAGTCTGGGCAGCTGCAGACAAGTTGTAGCTTTTGGCCTGCTATGTAGGGAACAGGCTGCAGAGGCAAATTGAGAAACTGTTAGGATTTCCTTTTTCCCTGTACAAAAAAAGTGGATGGTGTTCATAGGTGCTATTGATGGACAATTATTATTTGATTTTAAAATGAAAATGCATTCCCTGATTTTTAGAGTACTTAACACTAGGTTCGGTGCAAAAGGTAAATTTACTACTGAAATAAAAAATAATATCTAGGAGCACGTTGCTGAAGACTGGTTCTGTTTGGTGAGCATTGCTAGCCTAAAGACTGCAAAAGCCATTGGCAAACCAAAGGATGTTTTACCCTGCACAAACACGTGTCTAAGCAAATTAGAATACAACCTGGGTTTAAACTGCTCTCAAGAAAGATTTTTAAAAGGACAGGGTATATGAAGCAGTGACTGAAAACGCAGAGCTGATTAGGCACAGACACACACCATCTCTTTATGAATTTATAGGAGGGGGAACATTCAGTACGAGTTTTTCAAGAGCACAAAACAGACTTACAATCTTTTCCTACAAGTATTTGTACCATACCTTGTATCAGGCCATCTTAGAATCACTCTTTTCTGAAAGAGAAGTCATGTGTCAGATTAAAGCAGTATGTCATGATTAGCTCCATTACTCTGAAATATGTCAGGATTGTGAAAAGGCATGAGTTCCTCTGCTTTTATACTTACCTTTCTCTTTTGTCTTTTCAGAATGATATTTTTACAGCTTGATTTCCACTGAAAGTGCCATTTGAACATAAGGTCATCAGCTTTTCTCTCAACAGCCAGTTAGTTTGCTAGATCTAAGCAGATGAGCACAGTGCCTCCCCACAGAAATCTCACCTTCTGTTCCTGGGGCAAGATGTGCAATGTCCTGGCAGCTGAATTGTGCTGCAGCCAGCTACCACATCTGCAAGGGAAGGAAAGGTGACACGGAAGGACTGCTGCCACCTGCCTGTGCCTAAATGTCACAGTGCTGGTGGCCCAGTAATCCTCCTTGGTATGATATGCTATGGTATGACCCACAGGGAGTGTGCCAGAAAACGAATTCTAACTCCTCAAATATGATCAAGTGGGACAATAAAAACCAGACTACTTTTGCCACACAGATCTGATGTTTTGTGTATTGAGTTGTTAAACCTTCAAATGTCTTACTTAGTTTAAGATGACCATGCTAGCTTCTCTGATTTAAAATTAAATTTAACATCAAAATTAAGTACAGTTAGTGAAGCATATTTTACAACTGTTTCTGCATTGTCAATAAACCTCTTCTCTTTTTCTAAAGAGAAAATGCTTTTGGAGAAGTAGATGTAGGGCCAATTTCAGTCAGTGAAACTGAGACTTTTTGCAGTCAGAAGTCTTCCAGCAACTGCTTTTGTTCTAATTGCTTTGTCATTGCAAGTATGTCTTTGCCAGTTAAGTATGCTTGGGCTTTACTCCACAAGTTCTTGCCTCCAAAATATTTTCATGCTTGGCAACAGCTCTCAGGTTTCACCCCAGCTGCCTAGCTCAACTGATCTGAAAGCTTGGCTATCATATTAGGAAGATCACAGCCACAGATCCCTATCAATCCCAAATGACTTGAATTTGAGATGGAAATATTGACATTTTAATGTATTTCCCACATCTTTTAACAAAAAGATAGCAGATGTCTGGCTAGCTTGACAGAGATCAAAGTAAAGTTGATATATAATTTATAGTAAGCCCATGCATTGCTCAGGTTCATTCCTGACAGTACAATGCCTCAGGCTCAGTACAGATACTAAGAGTCATTAAGACCAAGGCAAATCTTTTGATATGTCATTGTATAGTCACTCATAAAAATATTATGATAAGGGTTTTGTCTTGTAAGGAAGAAAAAACAAATCTTTTGAGTGATGAGATGGGTTTTGTGTGCCTTTTTCATTTGGCTTTGAATTTTGAAACTAAGTGATTCACAAACTTTACCCATTGGTGCTGAATTTTTTTAAAGCACTATTGCTGCTTTTTTT